>JASAMX010015811.1:0-7500 GCA_030248175.1 Microlaimidae sp. YZB2_3
AGACTCTCAAATTGGTTTGATTAAAAATTATTGTTTCTTTAGTTATGTTACTAGAGCAAGTTTGACTTTGTATTTTGAAATATTATGCTCTGAAAGTTTTGTTATATAAAGGTGAAGTAGATTTCTCAACCCTTTAGATGCGCGATTTAAATTAATATAGCTTAAATCTATATTATAAATTCTTTTATCTACTTTTTACGGCAAATTTTTGCTTTTTGCAGAAAAAAAAATTAGTTTACAAAAAAAATTTTTGCAAAATAATCTGCGTTATAATACAAAAATAACGGAGCTTGGAAGCTAAAGAAAGCTGTTGTTATAAAGTTGTTCTGTGTTATAAAAGCAAGGCTCCGCTGCATATTGAAACTTTTTACTGAATTGTAAAATTGGTGTAGGAAGTTAGTAATTAATTGATGGGTTTTTGTATTAAACATAAAGATAAGTCATTATTTTATAAACATAGGTAATAAAAAATAAAAACTTTTCAGGTATGATTGTTTTGGTATTTTGAGCATCAACTAAGATAAATATAGTATTGTGTCAATAAAAATAAATCGAAAAATTGGAAAAATGGGATTAAAAAATTGATTTTTTATTAAAAAGCTAAATTTAAGAAGGAGTTTCGATCACGAAAAGGGCCTGGAAAACGTACCCGAGTTCAAATTATCAAATATTTTCTTATGCTTATAAGCTTAAAAGCGACGGTTTGGACGACTATTTGGCAAAAAACTACCATGGCCAACTGAGCTATGGTTGAATTTATGTACAGTGTACTAATCCTTTCTCTTGTTATGAAGAAGGATTAGCATGTAACATATGAAATAGCTTAAAAGTAATATATAAAACAGCTTAAAAGTTGACTTGACGCCAGTACAAGAAATTTTTGTACATAAGAATGGGTGCCTGAATCTGGAAAAATGGTTTTTACCTGCCTCCTACCTGCCTTCCATCGGGAAATTTTGCTGCCTCCTACTCCTTTTTGCATCACTCTTACCTGCTGCCACTGTCCTCCAAGGCAGCTTTAGCTGCCTGGTACCTGCCTCCTAACCTGTATATGCTTACAACATGGATAAAGGGTCACCTGCGCTGCCTCTACCTTCCTAACCTGTCTCTGTTGAACACAGGGATGAAGGGTCACCTGCCTCCTACCTGCCTCCACCCTGCCTCCATGCTGCTTCCGAGGCAGTTTTATTTTCTACCTGCCTCCAGTCTTGCGGAGGCAGGTTCAAGAGCCGTCCTTACTGGGATAATGTATTAAATAATTAATAAAATTATTTGAATATTTAAAACTAAATCTGCCAAGTTTGTTACAAAAAGGGCTCAATTGTTTGCGGTTTTAAGAAGATCTGGATCAATTTAAAGTACTCTATTTTCTACAATATTTTTTTAAGAATAAATTTGTGACAAATCATAACTAGAATTTTATTGATTTTTAAGTATAAAAATATAAAAAATATATGTTTATTTAACACTTTAGACCTTTTTTGGGATTATCTATTAAAAAAACAATTTTAAGTTTCAAAGATAATTTTATAAAATGTGTATGATTATAATTATAGAAAACGTTAATCGCATCAAAACTTAGTGTTTAGGTTGGGAATAACACTTTTTCTAAAAATTTATGAAAAATAATTATTTAAAACCTCAAAGTATTGGTTAGCAAAAAATCCGGCACTACTATTTTCTTTTGTTGGCGCCAATGCAAAGGCATTATACATAAAAAAAAATATGAAAAATTTTTGTAGCGACTTTTTAGTATTTACTTACTTGTAGCAAATATTAATGTAGACTGCGCCAATTTTTTTCAAATAAAATTAAATTTCGGCTTAAGGTGGAACGATACAGTTGGCAAAAATTTTGGAGATTTCCCCGAAACACGTACTGGGCGGTTTTCGGAGGTTCTAATACGAATTCAACCTCCTGTTTTTTCGATTTGACTCCCTGGAGAGGTGCTAGGGGCGGTTGCGACCCCCCCCCCCTGGGAGCATTCTGACTTTATACCAGTTTTACTACAAAAACATCCAAAACAGATCTTGGGGATGAATACAGTATGAAAATAAACACCTTTTTTTTAATTAAAACTTAAAAATTTAAAAAACATTTTTGTAGACGTTCAGAAAATATTGCCACAGGGGGACTCGATCCCATAGCTCCGGATCACGACTCTTGGCTACTGGCCCATCTCCCCGAGTTTCTCTTTTAAAAACTAGTTTTAAAAAACGTTTCCAAATGTAGTTTCTCGGCGTCAAATCAAAAAAAAATTAAATGAAAATTATCAAAATTCATTAGTTAGGAATTAGTTTGGTCCCAACTTTTAACACAGCAGTTCTACTATAAATTTGCGAGCCAATTTTTTCAAGTTTTTAGCAAAATCTCTACTATCACGTTTTTTAATTTTTTATTTAAAAAATTTTTAAGCATAAAAACTCAAAACTTGAAAAACTTCAATGGGGAGGGATTTCGCTCTGAAAATTTTTGTGGACATGCACATTTGGTGTATCAACTTAGCTAAATTTTTATCACGAATATTAACTTTGGTTCTGAAACTCTAAACTGGAAAAAAAACTGTTTTAAAATGCGTTTTTTCAGCAAAACATATCTTGGCATTGGTATGGGCCAACTAAGAAAATTTAGCAAACTGATGGAGCTAAAAAATACCTTTTTTTTCCAATATATATTTTGCTTCTGTTCGGCAATATGGCACTAGTTATATATCCTAACTGTATTGACTCCCACCCTTAAAGCTGGGCTCCAAGCCAGGCAACCTTTGGGAACATTATGCATATGAACTGATCGAGCCACTAGAATCATTCACTAAAATCATTCTTTAGAAACCGGATAGTCTCCCTTAAACAGTAACGCACTGTTATTACATGTAGAAAACCGTAGTTAAACATCACGATGATGTTCAAGTGTGGTTTAAAAGATTGGATTTAGCAAAATATTACAGTGAATTTTGTAGTTCAGTGGCGATGCCTTCACTTCAAGGGAAAAGTCGTTTTTTGAGCTCAGCTTTAAGCCCAATTTTTAAAATTTAATTTGTTAAAATTGGGTCTTGAAAATAATTTTACAGTAAATTGAAAATTAAAATTGCTTATTGTGCACAGGTATATATAAATATAGTAATACAATACACACTTATGTACAAAAAAGTTAGTACAAATTAAAGGAAAAAGAGTTATACAACTGTCAAATAATACACAAATAAACAAATAAGCACAGGACTTCAAAACTAAAAACAATAATTCATTCTATAAAAACGAAAACAAAACCAATTAGGTAGTGCATTTAGAAGAGAGTTAAATTGTTTGAGTGTTAATGATAAAACATCATATTGTATTAAGTTGATTCCAGTTTTTACAAACATGAACAGAAAAGAAAAATTTTTACAAATCCAGCCTACATTTTCAGGATATAAATTCATTCCGTTATTGCGCGTTTTGGGATATATTATTAAAAGAAAAAGATTTAACATGATTAATATTTACTCTTTTTATTTAAAATTTTAAAACAGATTTTTAAATCATTGATATGTCGTCTTAGCTCAAGCGTTTGTAAATGCTGAAATTCTAATTTGTTGACGTAGGGTACTTTTTTTAACTACATCATGGTATAATGTTTGCCTAAAAAACAACACGCTCACACAAGATCTTTAGCTCTCTTCAAAGATGGGGACCACACATAAGTTGGTAATTTTCCAAATTTCTTTTAACAAAAACTGTATTATTGTTTTTGGTTTTGAAGTCTTGTGCTTATTTATTAATTTGTGTATTATTTGACAGTCGTATAACTCTTTTTCATTTAATTTGTACTACCTTTTCTGTACGTAAGTGAGTATTGTATTACTATATTTATATACCTGTGCAGAATAAACAATTTCAATTTCAATTTACTGTAAAATTATTTTCAAGACCCAATTTTAACAAATTAAATTTTAAAAATTGGGCTTAAAGCTGAGCTCAAAAAACGACTTTTCCCTTGAAGTGAAGGCATCGCCACTGAACTACAAAATTCACTGTAATATTTTGCTAAATCCAATCTTTTAAACCGCACTTGAACATCATCGTGATGTTTAACTACGGTTTTCTACATGTAATAACAGTGCGTTACTGTTCAACTACGGCTTCAAAAGAATGAATTTAGTGAAATATTATAGTGGCTTGAGTAGTTCATATGCAGAATGTTCCCAAAGGTCGCTCGTTGGAGCCCAGCTTAAGGTGGAATGATACAGTTAGGATATATAACTAGTGCCATATTGACGGACAGAAGCAAAATGTATATTGGAAAAAAAGGTATTTTTTCCGGTCAGTTCAGTTTCCTTAATATTTTTGGTGGACCATACCAAGCCAAGATATGTTTTGCTGAAAAAACGCATTTTAAAACAGTTTTTTTTCCAGTTTAACAGAACCAAAGTTAATATTACGTGATAAAAATTTAACTTAAGTTAGATACACCAAATGTGCATGTCCACAAAAATTTTCAGCGAAATCCCTACTATTGAAGTTTTTCATTTCGTTTTATTGCTAAAATTTTTAGATAAAAAATTAAAAAACGTGATAGTAGAGATTTTGCTAAAAACTTGAAAACTGGCTCGGAATTATAGTAGAACTGCTGTGTTAAAAGTTGGGACCAAACTAATTCCTAACTAATGAATTTTGATAATTTTCATTTAATTTTTTTTGATTTGACGCCGAGAAACTACATTTGGAAACGTTTTTTTAAAACTAGTTTTTACAAAAGAAACTCAGATGGGCCAGTAGCCAAGACTCGTATCTCGGAGCTATGGGATCGAGTCCCCCTGGCAATATTTTGAACGTCAACAAAAATATTTTTTTTAATTTTTAAGTTTTAATTAAAAAAATGTGTTTATTATTTCATACTGTATTCAACCCCAAGTACTGTTTTGGGATGTTTTTAAGGTAAAACTGGTATATAGTCAGAATGCTCCCCAAGGGGGGGGGGGCGCAACCGCCCCTAGCACCCCTCCAGGGAGTCAAATCAAAAAACTGTAGTTGAATTCGTAATTAGAACCTCCGAAAACCGCCCAGTACGTGTTTTGGGGAAAATCGGCAAAATTTTTGCAACTGTATCGTTCCACCTTAAGCCGAAATTTAATTTAATTTGAAAAAATTGGCGCAGTCCACATGAATATTTGCTAAGTAATAAAATAGTAAATACTAAAAAGTCGCTACAAAAATTCTTTAAATTCTATTTTATGTATAATGCCTTTGCATTGGCGCCAACAAAGAGAATATTAAGTGGTTATTTTTTGCTAACGAATGTTTTGAGGTTTTAAATAAGATTATTTTCCATAAGTTTTTAGAAAAAATCTTATTCGCAACCTTAACAGTAAGTTCTGATGCGATTAGCGTTTTCTATAAATTATAATCATACACATTTATAAAGTTATCTTTGAAACTTAAAATTGTTTTTTTAATAGATAATCCCAAAAAATGTCTAAGGTGTCAAATAAACATATATTTTTTATATTTTTATACTTAAAATCAATAAAAATTTAGTTATGGGTTGTCACAAATTTATTCTTAAAAAAATATTGTAGAAAATAGAGTACTTTAAATTGATCCAGATCTTCTTGAAAACCGCAAAAAATATTCAAACCCTTTTGTAACAAACTTGCAGATTTAGTTTTAGAATATTCAAATAATTTTATTAATTATTTAATACATTATCCCAGTAAGGACGGCTCTTGAACCTGCCTCCGGAAGACTGGAGGCAGATAAGAGGTAAAACTGCCTCGGAAGCAGCATGGAGGCAGGGTGGAGGCAGGTAGGAGGCAGGGTGGAGGCAGGGTGGAGGCAGGTAGGAGGCAGGTGACCCCTCATCCTATGTTGAAGCATATACAGGTTAGGAGGCACGTAGGAGGCAGCTAAAACTGCCTTGGAGACAGGTAGGAGGCAGGGTTGAAGTAGGAAGGAGGCAGGTAGGAGGCAGCAAAATTTCCGATGGAGGCAGGTAGGAGGCAGGTAAGAACCATTTTTCCGAATTCAGGCACCCCATTCTTATGTACAAAAATTTCTTGTACTGGCGACAAAAATCGAACTTTTAAGCTGTTTATATATTACTTTTAAGCTATTTATATGTTACATACTAATCCTTCTTCTAACAGAGAGAAGGATTAGTATGTGACATAAATTCAAGCATAGCTCAGTTGGCCATAGGTCGTTTTTTGACAAATAATTCATCCAAACCGTCGCTTTTAAGCTTATAATAAGCATAAGAAATATTTGATAATTACAACTTGGGTACGTTTCAGGCCCTTTTGGTGATCGAAACTCCTTTTTAAATTTAGCTTTTTAACAAAAAATCAATTTTTTAATCCCATTTTTCAATTTTCGATTTATTTTATTGACAAAATACTATTTTTATCTTAGTTGATGCTACAAAATTCAAAACAATCATGCCTGAAAAGTTTATTTTTTATTATGTTTATAAAATAATAACTATGTTTATGTTTAATACAAAACCCTAAATTAAATTATTTGACTTCCCTACACCAATTTTACAACAATTCCGTGGAGCTCCGATCTGTGGGGCGGACCTTTGCTTTTATAACACAGGAACGACTTTATAACAACAGCTTTCTTTAGCTTCCAAGCTCCGTCCTATTTTTGTATTATAACGCAGATTATTTTCAAAAATTTTTTTTGTAAACTAATTTTTTTTCTCAAAACAATAAAAGAGGTCATAAAAAGTAAATAAAAGAATTTATAATATAATTTAAGCTACTATAAATTTAAAATCGCGCATATAAAGGACGGAGCTTCAGAGATCTCTTCACCTTATATGACCGGAACTTCAGAGCATAATGTCAAAATCAAAGTCAACGTTTTATTCTAGTAACATAGACTAAAGAAACAATAATTTTTTAATCAAACCAATTGTGGTCGCAAAAAAGTTTACAGAAGTATGGTTAACCAGGATATGACTTAAAGGCTTACTCTGTAAACTCTATTATGAACCATATCCTAGACTTTTTTAAATTGTAGCACTAAATTAAATGTAACTTGTTTTTCAGAAAATGAATTTGAAATTAAGACAATTTTATTACTAAAGTAAAATTTTCTAGCAAGACGTCTTTTGTGATTATAATTCAAATAGAAAAAATCATTAGGATTCAGGCTAGTTCTTTTATGAATTATTCTAAAACATTCAGAAAGATCTGTAAGTTGATGACGATATTCAGGTTTTGGTAAATTAAGATATTTTAAATGATCATCATAATGAGCATAACGAAAATGACATTTATAACGTATTGGATGTGCGCCGCCAAATAGCCGCCAAACCGCCGCCATTTAGGAACTAAGGCGTTAACGCAGTTATATTTATTTAAATTTTATATTTATTTAAGCTCTTATTTACATCCTTAAACAATGTTTTATAGGTAAAAAATTCTTAATCTTTGTTTATAGACTAGTTCTGAATAGAATAGAACAGCTTAGTTTTTTAATGTTTCAATCACAGAAAAATTTAATTTAAAACTTT
>JASAMX010015811.1:12500-36311 GCA_030248175.1 Microlaimidae sp. YZB2_3
ATTAGCAATACCAAATTCGCATTAGAAATTTCGCGTGAGCGTAGTTTGAAACTCATAAATTTATTTTTTAACAATTTTTCACGGCTAGCAAATCCCCTTAAATTACTCAAAAATAATACTTTATTTGTTAAAGAAATTCTAACGTACTTGGCCTTGTGTATGATTCCATATTTCATTATTCAAAACATGAAGAAGTCTACCTCTGGTTTTATAAGGGCTGTATATTGTACAATATGAAAAAGCGTCACGAAAGGTTTTCTCAATATTTATAAATTGTATGCAAGTATCTGTACTGTATATGTATATTCCACCATGATTTCCACATGCCACTAAATGAAAAAAATTAAACCTAGATTTCAATAACACCAAAAAGTTTTTGCAACATATGCTTATAAACACCTGATGGACTATATTTAACAGGCATTTCAGCTCTTTCAGATATAACTTTATGATCTGCCAGACAAGATTGAAATCTACGGGTAACTGTCCAATATAACTACAATTGCATGTAGAAAACGTTTATTTGTAAATCAATCCAGACTGTAGAAACATAAGAATACTTTGAAACGAAAACACTTTTGTAACCGTTGAGCCGTTTAACGTTTAAATAATGATTTTAGTCTGTTTTTTTGTAATGTTAGACGCAATGCCTAAAAATTGTTAAGACAAAACGACAGTTTTTTTAAGGATTCGAGAGAACTGTTTGTTTTCAATCAAACACTTTGTAAAAAATATTTTAATAAATTGTTAATAAATGAGGCCGGTCACAAAAAAATCCCTTAGTAAATTAAAACAAATCCCTTACCTTTTCCCTTAAATACAAATCCAACAAATCCAACAAATACAACAAATCCCTTACCTTCTCCCTAGGTTAAGTTTTCCCTTAAGTCGGCTGCACGTAAGCAATTTCTCTTAACCTTATCTACGGCGTATGTACTAGGACTTAAAGGTGCAGTGCGGAGTCAAACTTTTTCTCTTCGATTTTGATAATTTTTCGTGAAAACATTACCCCTGCCCTTAGGAGCACTGTCACAAATCAAATTCCTATAACGCCCGAACCGGACTGCTCCTTCAATACTGAACCGATTCAGCTGAAATTTAAAAATGTTATAGTCTTGAAGTGGAGTACTTTAAATACCAAAGTTGAGTTAAGTAGGTTTGGTATTAAAGGAGCAGTCCGGTTCGGGCGTTATAGGAATTTGATTTGTGACAGTGCTCCTTAAATAGCCAGCAAAAATGTTTTCAACAAAATATCTCCAGTGGTTCAGGAGTTATGACCCTCCAAAAATGGCGTTTTTTAACAATTCTGTACGTGAGAGATTGCTCAATGGGTAGGGTAGCTGATTTAATTTCGGCCAACTTTTTTTATTTTTTTGGATAACTTTTTTCTGGTTTTTTCAATCGACCCAAAATTCGGTCTAAAAATCAAACGAAAACCATTTTTGTTATTCCAATGTAAAATTTTAAAATTTCTGTTACACTTAAAGATCAGTGGAGGTTTCAAGTTTTTTATGGTGGCCGAAATTAAGGCGCGAGTCATTAACTTCGGCCACCTAGAAAAAACTGGCTATAACTATTGCCACCTGGCAAATTTATCGTTTATAACTTAATTTTTCCCGTTTGCAAACTTTAAGAGTTATAGCAAGACTTTAAATAATTATGTCAAAATCTTAACAAACAAGTTTTAATAACCTATATTTTTTGTTGAATTTTTATTTTTGGCTTAAAAAACGTCAAAAAAATCAAACGAGCAAAAAAAATTCTTTATAAATACAGTAGCACGATGATATTTAAAAACAGTAAGAAACGGCGGGTTCTTTCACCTAAATTTTAAGGTGGCCGAAATTAACGGAATCTTAAAATGCGCAGTTAGTTAAACGCGTTGCAAAGTGATTTTGAAGAAAATATCAAAATATAAAAATTAACAACTTTGAGCCTTAAATAGAAGATAATTGAAGGTTATGTTGTGCTTCGTTCTAAATTTGATGCAGTTTAAACACAAAGTAAAAATTAAGAAAATCACAAAAAATTCACTTTTTGTATGAAAATGTTGATAATGCAGAATAACAAAAATACACAAAGTAAAAATTAAGAAAATCTCAAAAAATTCACTTTTTGTATGAAAATATTGATAATGCAGAATAACAAAAATAAAAAACTTTTGCAAAAACATTTTATTCAACTTTAATCCAGTTACTTTTGTGCTAGTTCTTTTGTGTTTTAAAAATAAGCCAATTTTTTAACACCCTAAATTGGTGGCCGAAATTAAGGCCTGGCCAAAATTAAGTCAGATACCCTATAGCAATTTACGGTACAAATTAAGAACTCAAAGAGAGCATCTTCTTTTTACTTTATTTTGATACCTTGATCGTTATGATTGGTGCAATATTTGTCGAAATATTACGTTTCCCGTATACAGAAAACCCACAACTTTTTTGTTAAAAACACCAAACGACGGCAGTTATTTTGTGAAGTTTTTTCTATTTGCAAACTTTTATAGTTATTAGCAAGACTTTAAATAATGTCAAAATTTTAAAAAAATGCAAGTTTTATTAACGCGTGGTTTTCGTTAAATTTTTTTGGTATGAAAAAAATATTTCAACATAAAATGGCTTTTGTTACAGCCAGCTAACATTAAAAAAAGCCTGGTAAAGATTTTATTTCACTCTATTAAATTTTTTATATTTTTAACCTAAAAATAACAAAAAAACAAAATTCGTCTTAATTTCGGCCACCTTTCATGTTTTAAAACGCAAAAACAAAAGCCTAAAACAGAAAAAAAGACGATTATATAAATCAGAATTATCAACTTTAAAGATAAACAAGACGTTAAAAAAGTTAAGGACTGGTATAATTCCACACCAACCCTTGCCTATCTTTGATGTTTTATATCTGACTGCATTCCTCCGCCAAGAAAATAACCTGAGTTTTTTTACTACATTTCAATATTTTTTGAGGAATTTCTATACCGGTTTATTGATAGTTCAAACCTATTCAAACCTATTGATAGTTGGGAGTTGGATAACTCCAGCCCGCACAGAAGTTCTTTACGTAATTCTTATGAATGTATTTCTCCGCCAAAGGAAATAACCTGACATTTTTACTGTGTTTAAATTTACTTTTACAATTTTTTGAAGCATTGGTATTATATATTGTGGTGGGTTGGGTGGGGAAACTCTATTCACATTTGTATTTACTATATTTACTATATGACTGCATCCCTCCGCCAAGAAAATAACCTGACTTTTTTAATGTGTTTCTATATTATTTTTGAGAAATTCCTTCTGGTCTATTCATAATTTAATACAACCTAGTAAATTATTTGTTATGTAACTCTACCCGTACACATGATGGTGCAAATTGTTTTAAACAGGTTCTTTCACGTGAATTTTAAGGTGGCCGAAATTAACGGAATCTTAAAATGCGCAGTTAGTTAAACGCATTGCAAAGTTATTTTGAAGAAAATATCAAAGCATAAAATTTAAAAATTTTAAGCCTTAAATAGAAGTTATTTTAAGGTTATATAGTGCTTCGTTTTAAATTTGATGCAGTTTCAACACAAAGCAAAAATCCATAAAATCACAAAAAATATACTTTTTGCATGAAAATGTTGATAATACAGAATAACACAAATAAAAAACTTTTGCAAACACACTTTATTCAACATTCATCCAGTTACTTTTGTGCTAGTTCTTTTGTGTTTTAAAAATAAGCCAATTTTCTAACACCCTAAATTGGTGTCCAAAATTAAGGCATGGCCGAAATTAAGTCAGATACCCTATAGCAATTTACGGTACAAATTAAGAACTCAAAGAGAGCATCTTCTTTTTACTTTATTTTGATACCTTGATCGTTATGATTGGTGCAATATTTGTCGAAATATTACGTTTCCCGTATACAAAAAACCCACAACTTTTTTGTTAAAAACACCAAACGACGGCAGTTATTTTGTGAAGTTTTCCCAACCTTTTTTTTTTACTTCGTGCTTTTTAATTTATTATTTAGGAAATATTACTGTACTCTTTGCTTCAAGACCCATTTTTTTAGCGAAAAAATAGAGGTTTTTTGTACAAAAAACGCAATTTCTCGACAAATACTACACCAATCTTAACGATCAAGATATCAATTTAAAATAGAAAGTAACCGCTTTCTTTGAGTACATAATTTGTTACTTAAATCGTTATACTCATTGAGCAATCTTTCACGTACAGAATTGTCAAAAAACGCCTTTTTTGTGGGGTCATAACTCCTGAGCCACTGGAGATATTTTGTTGAAAAAAAATTTGTGGGCTATTGGGGGCAGAGATTAGGTGTTTTCAAAAAATTATCAAAAACAAAAAGTTTAACTCTGTACCCCACCTTTAAGGGAATTTTCGTTCCCCGGAGTTTTCGCAAAATTTAGCGATTATAATTTTACAATAAAAACGGTTACAAATTTTGTCAATGTTTTTGTTAATAGTTAAACACAAACAATTATTTCGACAATTTTTTTTAAAAAATATTCTTTGTTTTTTTGAACGATACTGGGAAAATTGTAACAAAAAAATTTTATTTGGAGCTTTTATAACTAAAAGCTACCATAACTTTTGAATGCGCCGCGATCAATATGCAAATATCTCAAGTTAAGGTCCTTGAACTTTTGGCTACTTCCTGAAAAAATCTTTTATTAAAAATTTTTGGGCGGTTAGCCCCCGAACCACCCAAATTTAGATGCAATTTTTTTTCAGCCAATTGTTTAACTTTCTACCATATGAATACTAACGTCTTAAACTTCTTGTACAGATTTCCCATACTTTCTTGAGCACAAAAATGTATAATTTGTTAGGGGCAACTTACCTGGGTCCGGTACCCCGAGTGGTAAGAGGGTCAATTTTAAGAGTTTTGCAAAAATTGTTTGTATTGGGGGCAAAAAGTGCAAAATTTTTTAGCGAAATTGTTTGAGCCACAGATTTGGAATCCGGAAGGATTTATGCGGAATTTTATGTTCTAATTTTTGGTGACACTCCCAAAAAAATTTATATGCCCTAAAGCACTGCAATAGGTGACCCCTAAAATTGTCAACTTTTGACACAGCCACTCTACATGAGCGAGTAATATCATTTTGATTACTATTGCTTTTTAATAAACTTTTGCTCTAAATTTGTACTTTTTTTTGTTTGTTCATTTTTATATATTGGTTTATTTTTATATATTTATTAAATACCGTCGTGGTTATACTCATATTAAAGTTCTCGACACGCTGATGAAACAGTATTTTTTAAATAAATTCAACCAATGGTTACAATTTTTACAACCTACAATGCACACTCTAAAAATTTTTGGGCGTGATTTGTGGTTTTTAAAAATGATAACCATTTGTTGAATCGAGTTAAACATAATGTTTTTGACATCAGCGCGTCAGGAGCTTTAATATAAGTATAAACAGGATGGTATTGCAATAAATATATAAAACTGACCCCCTAAAAAATATGGGTATATATATAAACATATAGTTTTCACATATATTTATATATATATATATATATATATATATATATATATATATATATATATATATATATAAACATATGTGAAAACTATAACCATTAGATGAATCGATTTAATATTGTGTTTTTGATATCAGCGTGTCGAGAGCTCTGTCGTCGAAAAATTCTGCAAAATAATATTCACAAAGGCGGCGCAATATGATGACTGCATTTCCGGCAAAAAATCTGCAATATTCATGGCACTATTTATTATTTGCACTCAAAGTTTGCAGGGTTCAAACTATTTTACAAGAATTTTTAATTTATAATGTACCAAGTTTTAAGCACTGAGTGCCAATTCGTAACGTGTTTTTAGTGCATAATTAAATGCAGTTTGTTCGTTATTGCGAATGTTGTTGCTTTTATCACCCATTCCGCTATTAACCTTACTGGCAACCAGTTAGTCTTGCTGTGATTTTTTTTTTTTCATTTTCCTTTCTAACTAAGCAAACAACTATTATAAAAACTAAACCAAACTCAACAAAATTTAAGACTCAAGACTTTAAACAAAATTCACGACTTAAACTTAAGACATGTTTTCCAAAATTTTCGCCATTTTTAAAAAAATCAAAATGTCGAAATTGAAATACAAAAAAATTAAACCCACAACATTTACTATTATTTAAAATGCTCGAATTTTTTGCCATACACTTTTGGGTTTTTCACGTTTGATTAAAAAAGGGATAAAAAACTCAAAAAATTTTTCACGAAACGATAAAACTATTTTGTTAAAAATTTTAGAGCTTATATAAAACTAAAACTTTAATTCTTTTTTAGACTGGTTTTAACAAAAATTGTTTATCAGAGGAACAGTTTTTTGAGTAGCAAATACGTTAAGCCTATTTTTAACCTTTTTTAAAGGTGACTGTTGCACATTCCAGCAAACAGTAAAAGGAGTAGGGGAAGAGAGAATAGGTAAGTTTTTGCTAAAAATCAAAATCAATTGATTAGAAGATGTTTGGCTCTATAATTCACCTTCAAATCTAATTTTTTAAGGTAAGATCATTTCAAATATAGCCTTTTAAAAAGAAATTTTAAAAAATACATGCACTTGGTAAAAGCAAAAAATATATGTAACATAAAAATATAAGAATAGCTGCGACTTATTAGACTGCTTAAACAGTTCAGGTTCTTTTTGGGAACGCTTTATTATGCGTGCCCTCCAGTCCACCTATGAAATTACATAAAAGGACCGATTACGCGCTATAGATTAGGCCATAGTAAACTAAAACAATGCCTTACTTATAGCACTCGAAGTCCTATTTTGTAAATTCACCTCAAAAAAATTATCGGTGCCGGAATGGCCTAAAATTAAAAAATTAAAGTAGTGGGGTATCCCAAGGTTTTGGTAAAGGAACTTCACAGATTTTAAAGGGAAAATACTTGGAAGGGGTTGGGTGTTGGCAGTTTGAATTTTATTTTTTTTTGAAGGTAATTTCTCTCCTCCCCCAGCCCTGAAATTTGTCCCTTTTTTGACTAAACTATCTATTCTAAACTATTAATCTATGATAAACTCATAAAATTTAATTAAGTTGCAATAAAAAAGTCAATCACACAACACAATACACATTATCCAATTTTATCTTTTTGATACTTTTTTTTGGAAAAAGTCATATTTATTTAATACTCTAATTAAAATGAAACAAGACTAAAACAAAAAAAATATTGGCTACCAAGGCTTTTTTCCTAAAAACTATTTATTAAATCATCAATACAAATTTTATCGCAGACTCAAAACAACTTGTATGCCGAACAAATTTAACGTAGAATGATTGTTACCACAGTAAAGATATAGAATATTCTAATATGGCCGCAAAGTACAAAAAAATGAGCAGAATTTCCCGTCCTACCGATTTTTACAATACACCCCGAGCACAATAGTTTTTTAAGCAGAATACTCGTGTGCAAATGTTTTTTCAATGTGTGCAATAAAAAAAATTTTTGTGCAAAATATTGACCACTGCCAAGAATAATTTGCCCTGAATAAGTGCAAACACTTCTTTTTAGTATAGAGAGTTTTATTATAAGTATAAACAGGACGGTATTGCAATAAATGTATAAAAATGACCCCCTAAAAATGTTTGGGGGTGCATTATTGGTTATAAAATTAGTAACCAATGGTGAAATTGAGTTAAAAATAATTTTTTTAACATCAGCGTGGTGAGAGCTTTAATATGAGTACAAATATGACGGTATTATAATAAATTCACTTCTTAAGAATTTTAAGGGAATATATTGATGTGTGCAAAAATTGGGTAACCACTGAAAATTTTTTTATAAGCTATATATTTTTTAAATTAGTGCGTCAAAAGCTTTTATATGAGTATGAGCACGACAATTAAAATGAAAAATTTACAAAATTATTATTTTTCACATTTAGGGGTATTTGATGGTATGTAACCGGTTAACCATAGAAAATCTTTAAAATATATATATAACCAAGAGCTTTAAAATACCATATTCCTCGCCTATGTAGGAAGGCTGTGTCAAATTTTGACATTTTTAGAGGTCACCTATGGCAGTGCCTTAGGGCATAAAAGAATTTTTGGAACTGTCACCAAAAGTTGCAGCATAAAATTTCGCATAAGTCCCTCCGGGTCTCAAAACTGTGGCTCAAACAGTTTTTATAAAAAAGTGCACTTTTTGCCCCCAATACAAGAAATTTTTGCAAAAATCGTAAAATTGTCCCCTTTTGACTCCTCGGTTGGTTATCCCTAACAAACTATATATTTTTGAGCTCAAGAAAATATGGGAAATCTGCACAAAAGTTTTCAGACGTAAGGCTGCATATAGTAAAAATTTAGAAATTTGGCTGAGAAAAATCGCACCTAAATTTTAGGGGGTTTTGGTGCTAAGCTAACCCCCACTCCCCCCCCCCCTTCAACAAAATTAATGAAAAAAAAATTTTCCAGGAGGTAGCCAAAAGTTCAAAGACCTTAACTTGAGATATTTGCATATTGATCACAGCACGTTCAAAAGTTATAAAAGCTCAAACGAAAACTTTTTGTCACAATTTTCCCAGTATCGCTAAAAAACAGAGAATACTTTTTTTAAAAAATTGTCGAAATAATTGTCTGTGTTCAAACTATTAACAATCACATCGACAAAATTTGTAACTGTTTTTATTATAAAATTGTAACCGCTAAATTTGGCGAAAACTCTGGAGCAATTTTTTCTAGTTACCTTATTAGGTACCTTTTTAAATAATTGTTTAACAAATTGTTTTCAAATATTTTTATCGTAAAATAAAAGCAGTTCGTTTGTTTTCTTAAAACACTTGTTTGGATTATATATTTCGACATAAGGCGCTTTACACAGTAAAGCTACACACAAAGAAAAGGAAACCTAAAAGTTAAAATTAAAAAAAATAAATCTTTTTTTTTAATCATGGGTGGCGCGGGAGCGCCACGGGGCGATTTAGCCCCGTGGCGCCGCGCCAACCATAATTAGAGAACGTGGGTAAATTTTGAAATTCAGAACCTTCTTCTTCTTCTTCTTCTTATTATTATTATTCCAACGCTCCATCCTTAAAAACGATATTCCTCATTCGTTACTGATTGATCAAAAATAAACATGGGCTCATAAGAAAGAATAAGGAATTACGCAACTTTCTTAGGAAGCACTTTTTTGATTTAGGTCCTTATTATCGATTTATTGATCAAAATAAAAAATTTGCAAAATAGACAAATAAAAACTCCCAACCGCACAATAACAGCCTTTTGGCAACAATAAGGATTGTACAGAGCAGACAACCAACATCCCCTCATAAAAACCGCACAAAAATAGCAGACCGCTTTTAATTGGTGGCAGAAACGGCGCCAGTTCCCAGCGCCATCTGCTTCAACCGCGCGGAAAACGGCAAAAACAACAGAGTACTTTTTTTAATTCTTGCATTACTGATGACAAAATTAATTCAAAGTTTTATTTATTAAAAAAATAATAATAAGCGTCGGTGGCGCGGGAGCGCCACGCGCCGGTAATCATCGGTGGTGCGGGGTGCCAACTGCAATTTAACCCACGGCACCGCGCCAACTATACTTAGACAACGTGAGTAAATTTTGTTATTCATGTTCATCATCTTATTATTATTATTATTATTTTTACTTTAAAAATTATAATTGCAATCATTGGCGCACGGCATCGCGCCAACTATATTTAGAGAACGTAGGTAAAATTTGTCTGGAGCGCAACTGCACCGCACTAACTATAATTAAACAACGTGGGTTAATCTTGTAATTTAAATTCATCTTCTTCTTATTATTATTTTTTATTTTATCTCGGCAACGGAATGATTATAAACATATGTCATTGCGCAGCTAAAACTATAGTTTATTAGGCTATTTTCTAATTTAATTCAAAAAAAGTGGTAGACTAGCCTTGAAAAATGCTCTAAGAATAGAGCAGGAAAAAGGGGCGATTTTTCCCCGGGCGTATGTTTAGACAGAAAAGATGTAGACTAGTCTGAGATGGACATTATGTGGACTATAGGAAATTTGCATTTGGTTTGGCCAGCTGCTCACTAAACAAAAATTTCTACGATATGATAATGATTTGTTTATACATAGATCTAATCACACAGCACTGTTGCATTTTTTTTTTAGTTTGATGAAATGTCAATTGAAAAAATCATACTCACAGAAATCTTTGACAAGCGCGAAATCGCCACTTTTTCAATTAGAAGGTTATATTTGTATGTTAAGAAACAACTATAAATTTGAAAAAGTGGCGATTTCGCGCTTGTCAAAGATTGCTGTGAGTATGATTTTTTCAATTGACATTTCATCAAACTAAAAAAAAAATGCAACAGTGCTGTGTGATTAGATCTATGTATAAACAAATCATTATCATATCGTAGAAATTTTTATTTAGTGAGCAGCTGGCCAAACCAAATGCAAATTTCCTATAGTCCACATAATGTCCATCTCAGACTAGTCTACATCTTTTCTGTCTAAACATACGCCCGGGGAAAAATCGCCCCTTTTTCCTACTCTATTCTTAGAGCATTTTTCCAGGCTAGTTTAACAATGTAATATGTTGTATAAGATAATGTAAAATATAAATTTGATTCAATTTATATGATTGTGGTTGGTTATTAATGTTAAATTTTTGTGAAAATGTAAACATAAAAAAATAAAATAATGTTAAAAAGTTGGTGCGTAGTTTTGTTTAAAATTTGTTCATCTAAGTTGTGGACAGCAGACTTGCACTCACATTCAAAGCAAAATACTACTACGTTAAGCTGTTAAATATAAAAAATATATTTTCTTCAACACTGAATACAGAGCAAAGTACAGTACTTTAACTTTGCTTTCCATATCTAAGATAAACATATTTAAAAAACACTTCACACTAAATTTTAGCATAATTTTGTTTTTCACGTTGACATTTATACAAAATCAACCAATAATAACCATTAATACAAATTCAATTAATTTATATTTTGCATTTATTTTTTACACACATATATTACACTGTTAAAATATTTAAAAAAATTCAGTTAATTTTTATTTTAATTTCAACCTTTTGGTCTTTGGAGCTCTCCAGCTACACTGCGTAAAGCGTTTTATGTTAAAATAGTCTATTTTTAAGACTTGAATATAGTCTCAAAAAGTGTCCTGGGTCCGGGATTTTGCCACCAAATCTGATTCAGTTTTCGTTGCAATATAGACAAGATTCGAAATTATATAATTACCAGTGTCGGTTAAACTTACATCTCATATCCAAGCATGGGCTTGTAGAAGTTACCATTTCTAAAAGGTTTAAAAATTAATACACAAAAAACTATAAAACATTTGTAAAACTTTTATCGTGAATTTAGTGTAAAAGCAAATACGGTACCTTTAAACAAATTTTAGTTACTAATTAGTATTGAGCATTATTATTATTATTATTTAGTTAACTTTATGCTTAAAAAACCCTTATTTTATAAAAATATTGAAAACAATAAAGAATCCTTTACTATGTTTACAACAACAAAAATTAATTTGTAAACTTTATGAATAAAACAGGAATCAATTGTCATGTTTAGCATGGATATAATCAAGTATATTTTGGACATGTACCTTTAAACATGTATATAACCAAGAATACAAAAATACTATAAGCTGCTACGAAAATAAATATATAGCAAAAAATAGCTGTATCGTGTGATTATAAAAATGTGATCGAAAAAAGCGTCGTCAATATTAACCAAAATAATATACCATGAAAAAAGTGTATTTAAAATAACCAAAGCAAATAATTGTGATAGAAATAAAACTTCATAAATGAAAAGCAAAAACGGTATTCAAAAAGAAATGTAACCAGAAATATTATTTAGAACATGATGAACATCATTAGATTAAATCATCTCAAGTTAGCTCTTTTAAAGGTCTGAAATTAAACATTAAAACAAGAATTATGTGAAAATCATAGCAATATTAAAACCAAAAATTTTAAAACATTGGACTCTATAAAAATGCTAAAATAAAAATCCTAATTCACATAATAAAAATCCAAATGTATAATAAAAATGGCATATACTATTGGAAAAAACACCCAAAAGTCTGAGAAAATAATTAAACTAATAAAAAAACTAAACTAAAAGCGTGCTCATTCTTTTTCTAGAGTGTTCAAAAGAAAAAATCTAAAGGACAAAATCCAATAAGAAAAAAAATTAAAGGTCAAATCCAAAAAAAAAACTTTTTAATTAAAATTGGAAATGAGACAGAAAAAAGGCGGAAAGAGAAATCTAAAATTTTTATAAGGTAGTTTTTATAAAAAAATATATAAAAGCTAGAATAAACTTCAATATACCCTAACAAAATTAAATAACATGATATTATATTGCGTATATATATATTAGTAAAGTTAATACCTTTTCTTTATTTGTTTCCTGCGTTAAAACTAAAACAGTAAAAAAACACGAGGTTATTTTTAATATGCAAAATAACTATTACCAAAAAATATGTTTCGCTCCTAATTCTAGATATATTTTCTTGATCTTGCTTTAAGATCATGACAGTCGGAGCGGAGCTTATCATCAATACAATCCGCCATCATTCTTAAGGTCTCTTCGGACAGTTTTCTTAAGTGTGGATAATCTCGATTTTTGGCATACGAGATCTCGTGAAATACAGTAATATTTCAATAAAAAATTTATATGAGTGTTAAAAAGGCAGAAAAATCAAGATAATAAATTAAACATACAATATATTATTGTAAGTATTTGTAATATTTGATATTAAAACCAAATTCCAATGAATTTTTTTAAAACCCTTAAAACTATGCACACTATTTATTAAAAAACAACCACCCCACACAAACACAAAACCCACCCAAAAAAAACCACAAACCCACCACCCCACCCCCACCCACCCACCCTCATCATTTGTTTAATACAATACTCAGCCATCATTCTTAAGAGATAAATAATAAAAACTGCAATATTTACATGCAGGCTCAACAACTTTAAAATTTATATTAAAAAGTAATGTTTAGCAGTCCGTTACGATTAACATAAAGCAAGTCTGTAAGTGTTCAAGCCAAATTATAGTTTTTATTATATATATGCACCAATAGACAAATCGTGCACACACGAAGTTATATAACTAAATTGTTCTACCGTGCTGTCTTCGCTTTCGTTTCGGTTCCGTTTTTTGCCGCGGTTTTCAGCAGCAGCTCCGTCCTCTGCTGCCTCCCGGTTTACGTCCTGCTGGATTTCCTCCGTGGTCACGTCTCTGCTACGGCCGCTGAGATGCATACCACCGGTGGAGCCGATCTCGATCGTTTGTCGTCGTTTCTGACTCTCTGGAACAAAACGGCTGGTCCCTGACTTGCAGGTTGAATAGCATCCGCGGGTGAAACCGAAATTGTTGATGTCTGCGTTGCGCTGGTACTTCCACCGCTGGTATTCATAGTAGAATAAGATATATTTATTTTAATCGTACACGGAAAAAATATACGTAGAGTTGTCATTTATACAAATTAAATAGGCGGGTTAAAAACATTTTTTAACTTTTGCTTTTATACTAAAAATAAGCCATACATAAAAGAATTTTGCCGAAAAAAAACACGATTTGAACCAAGTTTCAACTGTGAATACATATGTGTTAACACAGGTATAATTGTTCCGAAATTTTGTGACCTCAATATTGACCATGAAGTATATTGGCATATGGCCAAACGCTACCTTGATGTTATGTCTTTATATTTAATGCTTTTGCAATTCATGTTTGTAATTCCGGGAAATGATCGAAGTGGTATTTGAAGATATTATCGACCCATCTCGGGTCATAAAATCTCATCACTGAATGAAGACCGTGATCCATCACAAATCTATAACTAGGAGATGGAAACCTTTTTTATTGCCGCATGTAACATAAGCTTTATAAATTATTAAATTGTAAAGTTATATTTGCTTTTTATAAATTTTTAAAAAATTTAAAAAAAAGTTTCACTTAAAGTTTACGAATATCTTTAAGCTTAATCATACCAAACGTTATAGGCATTGGTCGATATTTATGCCAAAACTCCATGCAAGTTTAAGATAGTTTCTTATTACTATGGCAAGGCGACCAAAATTGTTTGTAAAGTTGCGCAACCTTGTTAAAAAATTACTTTTGTTAGAACCAATTTTTTCTATACGACTTAGTTGCGACAAGAATACTGTTTTACCGAGATTTTTTGATACGTTGTTGAACAAACCGAACCACACAGAAGTTAAAAACATCGGTCTTATTAAAAAAAATATTTTAAAATTGCCATTCTCACATTTTAGATATATATCAAGGTAATCCCATTTATAAAAACTGCTTGATGTTTTATAGTTAATGGCAGTGAAACTGGATAGATTTTTTTACAATGATCTATAAAGAACGTATAGTTTCAAAAAAGTACGTCATCTATAAAAAAAACACAGTCGATAAAATATTTTATTGAATACATTGTTTTACGTGACGTTGCATTGCACAATCATCACCAGACGAACTAAAATGAATGCATGAAATTATTTTTAACAAATTGAAACTCCATAAAAGACAATACAAAGTCAGATATTTGAGCACTTAAATTATTTCCCATTGGTATTCCTAAGTTTTGTGTAAAACCATTCCAGCAAATTTAACTTAAGCATTATCTGTTACAAACCTAATTAGGTTTTTGATTTGATCTGTAGTCAAAAAATCAGCATTAATTTTTTTCATCCGTATAAAAGATTTTTTTCGCAAGTTACGGCCAAAAATTTTTTATTAGAGTTTTTAAAAAGCAAATCGATCAGCGCAAATAGGTTTTTAACACTACATCGTGCGGAAGATTAGTATAAAGAGCGCTGGAATCCACGCTAATTAGTGCTGGAATCCACGCATTTAATAACACTGCTTTCATTAATTTTTTCTATAACTTGTAAACTAAAATAAAAAATGTCGTAGTCTATTGTTAAGAATAGAATATAGTTTCAGAAAGTGTACTGGGTCCTGGATTTTGCACTAAGTCAAAAGTCAAAGTCAAAAGTTTATTCTAGAAAACCAACAAAAAAACATATAGTTACAGTACTGCGAGCCGATCACGGTCGCAACAAACAAAAAGATTTCAGAAAACATGGTTTAATAGAAGTAGTCCAAAGGTTTATCAAAGATAAGCACTAAAAAGGACCACTACCAAGACTATTTTTAAATATGCTCAGTGAGCTAGCTGAAACTTGTTGTTCCGATAGAGAATTCCATTTTGAAAGCACCCTGTTACGAAAAAAGTATTTTCTAGCATTTATTCTACTTTTAATTTAAATCAATGTCCTCTTGTAGGATTAGGATTAAAATAAAAAAATCATTAGGTTTAATGTTTGTTTTTGAATGTATGATTTTATAACACTCTAAAAGATCAACAATAAAGCGTCGGACGATAAGTTGTTGAAGTTTTAAAAATTTTAATCTATCTTCCTAGGCAATATATGATAATTTACACCTTTTAAAAATCGTCTTTGTAAAACATCGCTGCGCTCTTTCTAACAATGAAATATCTTTTTTTACGTGAGGATTCCAACTAATTCTGATTCAGTTTTCGTTGCAGTATAGACCAGATCCAAAATTATATAATTTACCAGTGTCGGTAAACTTACATCTCATATCCAAGGTTTAAAAATTAATACACAGAAGACTATAAAACAATTTGTAAGATTTTTATACTGAATTCAGTGTAAAAGCAAATACGGTACCTTTAAACAAATTTCAGTTAATAATTGGTATCGAGCATTATAATTATTTACAAAAATTAATTAGTAAACTCTATGAGTAGAACGGAAATTAATTGTCATGTGTAAACATGGATATAATCAAGAATACAAAATACTAAAAGCTGCTATGGAAATAAATATATGGCGAAAAATAGCTGTATCATGCGATTATAAAATTGTGATCGAGAAGAGCGTTGTTACTATTAACTATTATACTATGAAATAAGTGTATTTAAAAAAACTAAACAAAATAATTGTGATAGATTGGAAACTTCATAAATGAAAAGCGAAAATGGTATTCAAAAAAGAATTGAAACAGAAATACTGTTTAGAACATAATGAAATCATTAAATTAAATCATATCAAATCAGTTTTTTTAAAGGTCTGGAATTTAAAATTAAAACAAGGATTATGTGAAAACTATAGCAATGTTAAAACCAAAAAAATTAAAACATTTAACCCAATAAAAATGCTAAAATAAAAACCCTAATTGACATACTAAAAATTCAAATGTAATAAAAACGAAATAAACTATTGGAGGAAAACACCCCAAAGTCTGATAAAAAAACTTAAACTAATAAAAAAATATTAAAAAAACATACAAAACTAAAGGTTAGCTCATTTTTCGTTCAGAGTGTCCAAAAAAAAATTTAAAGAACAAAATCCAATAAAAAAAAAACCGAAAGACAAATCTAAAATTTTAACTGATAACTTTTTAAATCTGTTCATACTTCGTCCAAAGTGTTCAAAAGAGTAGTCCGAAGGACTTTTGAACTAACCAATGTTGGGTTTTACACAACCCAAAGGTGTTCGTTGGATAATTTTGGTTGATACTTTTTTGCAAAGTATTACCGCTTCTTTAAAAACTTCCCAAAATCAGTCCAAACGGTTTAAAACTGTCCAAAACGCAAAGAAAAATATTTCAACTTTATTTTTGCCGTCCAAAATACACTTTTGGCTCTTTTAGAAAAATTTTTTGCGTTTCCAAAATTGTTTTTTTTTTACTTTTCAAAAACTGAACGTTAAACTTTGTTACAAATTAAAAAAGGATTGAAGCCTTCTGTTATTGTTTTATGGAATTTTTTTATATTTAATAAGTACAGCTTTATTATTTCAAATTTGTTTCCTTGTGTCAACAGAATTTTTTAGAAATAATTTATAAACTACCTGTCGTGTTTTCTAAAAGAATTTTAGATTATGTAATAATTTTCATATATCTTAACAAAATTTGGCGTTATTTTTTAAAAACAAAATGCTCTAAAAAGCCTTAATTTTAGCCATTTTTAAAAAGTCATGTATCTTAAAACGTTAAAGATATTTCGACAAAAACTTTGAATAAAGTCACGGTACGGGGTCTTTAGGACTGCCAGTAGTGAACTTGGAGCCGTCGAAAAGTCTGGGATTTTGGAGCCGCGAACAATGGGAACTTGGAGCTCTTAAAGGTGCAGTGCGGAGTCAAACTTTTTGTGTTCGATTTTGATAATTTTTTGTAAAAACTTTACCCCTGTCCCCAATAGTCCACAAAAATTTTTTCAACAGAATATCTCCAGTGGTTCAGGAGTTATGAACCCCCAAAAATGGCGTTTTTCGACAATTCTGTACGTGAAAAATTGCTTAATGGGTTAACGATTTAAGTTTTAAATTATGCACTCAAGGAAAGCGGCTATTTTATACTTTGACTTGATACCTTGATTGTTAAGATTGTTGTAGTATTTCTCGAGATACTGCGTGTCCCGTAGAAAAAAACCGTGATTTTTTTGCTAAAAAACAAAACGAAGGCAGTGATTTGATGAAGCTTGTCCAACATTTTTGCCGTCATTTCGTATTTTTAGCGACAAAACCGCGGGTTTATTTGTACAGAAAACGCAATATCTCGAGGCAGTCAAGGCAAGTCAAGTCAAGTCAAGGCGCAATATCACACAGCACTGTTGCATTTTTTTTTAGTTTGATGAAATGTCAATTGAAAAAATCATACTCACAGCAATCTTTGACAAGCGCGAAATCGCCACTTTTTCAATTAGAAGGTTATATTTGTATGTTAAGAAACAACTATAAATTTCGAAAAAGTGGCGATTTCGCGCTTGTCAAAGATTGCTGTGAGTTTTTTTCAAACTGAGCATTTCATTCAAACTGAAAAAAAATGAAACATGTGTGATTAGATCAATGTATAAACAAATCATTATCATATAACAGTAGAAATTTTTATTTAGTGAGCAGCTGGCCAAACCAAATCCGAATTTCCTATAGTCCACATGATGTCCATCTCAGACTAGTCTACATCTTTTCTGTACTCAAACATTACGCCCGGGGAAAATTCGCCCCTTTTTCCTGCTTATTCTTCGAGCATTTTTCAACGCTAGTCTAGCACTTTTTTGAATTAAATTAAAAAATAGCCTAATAAACTATAGTTTTAGCTGCGCAATGACATATGTTTATAATCATTCCGTTGCCGAGATAAAATAAAAAATAATAAGAAGAAGAAGATGAATTTAAATTACAAAATTAACCCACGTTGTTTAATTATAGTTAGTGCGGTGCAGATGCGCTCCAGAGAAAAGTTTACCTACGTTCTCTAAATATAGTTGGCGCGATGCCGTGCGCCAATAATTGCAATTATAATTTTTAAAGTAATAATAATAATAATAATAATAAGATGATGAACATGAATAACAAAATTTACTCACGTTGTCTAATTATAGTTGGCGCGGTGCCGTGGGTTAGAATTGGAGTTGGCAACCCCGCACCACCTATGATTACGGCGCGTGGCGCTCCCGCGCCACCGACGCTTATTATTATTTTTTAATAAATAAAACTTTGAATTAATTTTGTCATCAGTAATGCAAGAATTAAAAAAAGTACTCTGTTGTTTTTGCCGTTTTCCGCGCGGTTGAAGCAGATGGCGCTGGGAACTGGCACCGTTTCTGCCACCAATTAAAACCGGTCTGCTATTTTTGTGCGGTTTTTATGAGGGGATGTTGGTTGTCTGCTCTGTACAATCCTTATTGTTGCCAAAAGGCTGTTATTGTGCGGTTGGGAGTTTTTATTTGTCTATTTTTCAATTTTTTATTTTGATCAATAAATCGATAACAAGGACCTAAATGAAAAAAGTGCTTCCTAAGAAAGTTGCGTAATTTCTTCTTCTTTCTAATGAGCCCATGTTTATTTTTGATCAATCAGTAACGAATGAGGAATATCGTTTTTAAGAATGGAGCGTTGGAATAATAATAAGAAGAAGAAGAAGAAGAAGAAGAAGAAGAAGAAGAAGAAGAAGAAGAAGAAGAAGAAGAAGGTTCTGAATTTCAAAATTTACCCACGTTCTCTAATTATGGTTGGCGCGGCGCCACGGGGCTAAATCGCCCCGTGGCGCTCCCCCGCCACCCATGATAAATTATTTTAGGTTATTATGCTCGAATTAAATAAATTAATATCACGAAGAAATATGTCAAAACATATCTGAGATTATCAGGACAATGTTACATGTAAACAAAAACATTTCTGTATTGCGTCGAAATTATGAAGAAGCATTTCATCCTAACACGATAAAACCTTCCTTCTACGGTAATGACCACTGTGGTGTGTAAACTTCACCGTATTACCTAGTTTATACCTAAGTCATTGTTAAAAAAATAATTATTGTTACACGCGCAGTTCACAAGCGAATGCTTTTTTTCGTGCCATAATCGGCAAGCAAATGATCCAGTGAGCGAGCAAATTGAATGATTTAAGATGGTGTGTATTCAATATACGGTAGCGATTTTTAAATTGTAATGACGCATATAGTATTACCTATGACCTAGCCACCTAGGTATGACCTGAGGGATGCTTAAAATTAACGATGAAGTGAGTGTACATGCATCTTCTACTGACATCTTCATACATAGAGGCATCCTTCTCCGACTTTTGTGGTACAAAGGTCAAAAGAAGATGTCACCACCTTAGGACGAAGGTTTCACCGTGACGAGACAAAGATTTCACCGTGGTAACCTGGGAAAAGGCAATCGTGAAGAAGAGTTAACGTAGCCTTTAAAAACAAAAAAATAAATTTTTAAACCAAAATCTTAAATTAACTTTTAATTTTAATTTTAACCCGGTAAGGACGGCTCTTGAAGCTGCTTCCAGAAGACTGGAGGCAGGTAGAAGGCAGGTAAAACTACCTCGGAGGCAGCATGGAGGCAGGTAGGAGGCAGGCTGGAGGCAGGTAAAACTGTTTTGGAGGCAGGTAGGAACCAGGTGACCCTACCTCCTATGTTAAAACATATACAGGTTAGGGGACAGGTAGGAGGCATCTAAAACTGCCTCGGAGGCAGGTAGGAGGCAGGTGGAATCAGGTAGGAGGCAGAAAAATTTCTGATGGAGGCAGGTAAAAATCGTTTTTCCCAATTCAGGCACCCCATTTTTAGCGGAATAAATAAAAAATTTCTTTACAAGGTTTTCTTTAAACAAACATTAAAGAATAACCTGCGTTCTTTGGAAAAAAAAAATTTTGTCAGGAAAGAATGCAAGCGCATTATCGCCGAAACTCTTTTACCTGCGTATCGTCGTGACAAAAATATGGATAGTCTGATAAGGGTATGTCAAAACTGCCTTCAGTAGCGTTCATAAGAAAATAGTATTTGGAACGCACGTCGGTCCAAAGACCGCACGTTTTTTCAGGAGTATATTAATTATTAGACTAAAGGGTAGTATAAAAGAAAATTTGTGTTTACCATAAATCCGTAAAAATATTTAAAGGACAGGAGCTGTATTGGGTTTTTCAGGGTGCTAACAAAGTCACACATTGCGATTTACAAAAGTGCTATAAACAACAGCCAGATTTTAGAGCTACGGAGGTCACGTGCTTTGCTTAGAGAGCCAACGTTCTAATCAAAACTTTGAATTACTGGTTAGAGCTCCCGAAGGTTGATTAATATCACTATTAATGCATTTAATACCATTTAATTTTTTTTTAAAATTATAATAAGGTTTTTTCAGCTCTTTTTAAATTGCTTTTAAAAAACTATGCGAAAATATTTATAATGCATTCAATATTAATTGTATTTTTTCATTTCTTACAAATTGTGTTAAATTCTTAACATTGGTGAGTTTAAAACTATTCTAGTTGTTGGAGTAATACAAACTAACAAAATGATTTTAAATGACGCAAAAATTTTTAAATTATTTAAAAGCTTAATAAGCATGGATTTTTTGGTCAATACTCTTGTAAAATTTATTTTTTTCTAAACAAACGAACGGTCTTTGAACCTAGCAGTCTTTGACAGACCTGCAGTTTTTTGAGATTGTTATATCATAAACATGTCTTAAAGAAAAATTACAAAAGAAGAAGAATTGTCAAGGGGACAACGTACTTATATCTTACTTCAATTTTCTTAACTGAAAATAATTTAATCAATTTAGCAATTGCGTTCTTTCATTGAAAAAGTATTGACTAAACCATAAAAGCTTAATAAGCATGGATTTTTTGGTCAATACTCTTGTAAAATTTATTTCTTTCTGGACAAACGAACGGTCTTTGAACCTAGCAGTCTTTGACAAACCTGCAGTTTTTTGAGATTGTTATATCATAAACATGTCTTAAAGAAAAATTACAAAAGAAGAAGAATTGTCAAGGGGACAACGTAGTTATATCTTACTTCAATTTTCTTAACTGAAAATAATTTAATCAATTTAGCAATTGCGTTCTTTCATTGAAAAAGTATTGACTAAACCATAAACTTCATTTTTTATTCTGTTCATAAGGAGTAATTTCAGCACTAAAAACAAAAATATATAGGAAAATTAAATCTAGCTAACCTTAATAATTTGTTGTACTAAATTATCTATTTCACAATAAAACAATTTTAAACTTTCAGAAAAAACAATTTATTATTAAAGATTAATTGCCTTATTGTAACAATTATTAGTTTAATTACTAAATTTGGAACAAAAACGCTTATTTTTCTGTGTTTTGTGAAAATTCGGTAATTAAAAAATTTTTGCCTTCCAATTCAATTTATTTAGTCAAAATCGCATAAGTTTAAATTCTCTCATGTCCTTATACAAATTTACGAGGTCAACCAGATATAATTCAACCAAAGGAAAAATAGGGAACGAAATACATGAAACAGTTCCATTATGGTACAAGATAATATAAACGGCGACACTATACTTCTAATGTACCAAGTCATCCGAATCATGAGAAAACAAACAAACAAACAAACACATTTTAATTCTCTGGTTTGAACCTTTTAACATTTTGAAATTTTTCAGGCTGAAAAACGGGAACGCATCAGTTCAGCTCAATGATAAACTGATACACACGTATGTCGTATATAACGAAACGCCACACAATCCGCGTTTGAGAGCCGCAATACCAATCGCAAAGGGTTAAGAGTGAGTCCACAGTACACAAAAACATTACGATTTAGGGTCGATATAGCCTGGGATATCTAGAGCAGGAAATTTGAGCCTTAAGTTGAAAACTTGAAACGTAAGTTGGAAAATTATAACCGAAAGTAAAATTCGCTATTAGTTATACCTAAACCTAAGCTAAACCTAAATCAAAACACCAACCAACTTTTTCTCAAGGGCTCCGAATTCCCGAAAACTTCTGACGGCTGCAAGCTTCTTAGATGCGGCTCTAAATTAAGAGCACTGTACGCAAGCAGTAGTTATTTATATTTTAAAAATATAATGGGTTATTATAATTCTTAAAAGCTAAAAACTCGTGTTTTTCATGCTACAGTTCATGCATATTATGGATATGTGTACATTTTTTTTGTATCTTTTAAAAAATTTTTATGTGGTATGGTAATTTAAAAAAAGTGAGATTTAGTCTCGAGTTTTTAAACCTTAATCTAATTGGATTTTTACGGGAGATAGCTGACCGTCACATTTTTTTTTAAACCCGCGTTTTACATTTTTAAGTTTTTGGGAATCCTTTTTTATTTTAAGTTATTTAAGGGACTGTCAGCCGAAAATTTTAAAGAAAGAAAATTGTGCAAAAATATAAAACTTTTGTATCCTAAAAATATTTTGAACGTTGAAACGTTGAATAAATAATTTTCAAATTATTTCTGTCTTTAATCGCCATGCAACAATACAATAATTTTAAAAATATTTTGAGTTTTTTAGTTTGAGTTTTTTGAGTTTGAGTTTAAGTTTGAGTTTTTTAGTTAGTTTATTTTGAGTTTTTGGTTTTTTACATTAATTATGAAACTATGAAAATTGTTTAGACTTTCAAGAAATTGGCCTATTTTTAAAAATTTACAAAAAATTTCAAACATCTGATAATTTGAAAACAAAATAAAATTTTACATTTAAAATAGATTTTATTTCTTTACTCGTAAGGAAATTTAATTAGGAACGTTAAATGCTTTTTGGTCGAAAAATTAATTTTCCAATTTTGGCAATTTTTCAAAAACGTGCGACATTGGGTGTTTTACGCGAACGATAACATAACATAACATAATTTATTTTTGCTAAATGCCGGAAGCTCACTAAAGCATAACAAGTATGCACTTTAAGCAAGTGAGTACCTTATTAGTAAAATCAATATAACTAGTATTAAATCATAATAATCAATAGATTGCTTCAATTAAATCTAACCATCAGTATTTTTGTAAGCAATGTACAGTTACTTTTTCCCATTACCATTCAAACACAAATGTCCTTTGCAATCATTAGTAATTCTTTCTAATAATTTTCTTTCTTGCTTGACAGGATGACACTATGCAATGATATTCCAGTAAAGTCTTAGCACTTGCAATCTTGTTAATACCTTGTTTTTTTTTTGTTCAACAACATACCAAACAGTTTAACAAACATGTTTTTTTACAAAAATCAGGGAAGATGTTTTTAAGCAACCGCACAGTAAAACCGAAATAACTAATAATCCAACTAATAATATTTGTTCCAAAGCAGTTTTAAAACATAATCATGGGTGGCGCGGGAGCGCCACTGGGCGATTTAGCCCCGTGGCTCCGCGCCAACCATAATTAGAGAACGTGGGTAAATTTTGAAATTCAGAATCTTCTTCTTCTTATTATTATTATTATTATTATTATTCCAACGCTCCATTCTTAAAAACGATATTCCTCATTC
>JASAMX010015812.1:0-28546 GCA_030248175.1 Microlaimidae sp. YZB2_3
ACATGGACGAACTACTAATTTAAAACCGTTATTTTTCAGAAAAAAACCCATTAAATTAAAATAGTTTTTTAAGAAATCTTAAACAAAGTGATAAATTTAAAAAAATTATCATAATACAAATTATAAACAACCGGAATCCTGGACTATAGACCTTAGTTTTCCTAAGCAACCTAAGCAAAACCTCAAAATCAAACAAAACATTAAATTTAGCTTGATTTTAAGGTTTTTGCTTAGGTTGCTTAGGGAAATTAAAGTCTTAATTCCACGATAAATGTTACTTGTGAGTTTTATCACGATGATTTACTTGAAAAATAACTGTTTTAAACAATCCATCTTTCCGGTGACCACTTCAGTGGGTTATACACAAAAAATGCCTTATTAAGTGATTTATTCTGCTGTAGTGACACGCAAACTGCTTTACACTTATAAGGCGTTTGGGATATCGTCCGCGCTACAAAAATATAACCACTATGACTGTAAATAGTATTTTTTTAACGACAGTGCTTTCAAATGTAAAAATTTTAGATTCATTAAAATTGATTTTGTAATGATGGCGTTCGCAATGTGACTTCAGATTTATGTAGATTCATTTTCAAATGGTGGCGTTTGCGAAGTGCACAAAAAGTGCAAATACAATTTTTTATTATAAATAATCCTACTAACTGATGTAATAATAATTTAAGATAAAAATTTACTATAGTTTGCTCAAAAAAGGAAAAAATTAAAAAACTATAAAAACATTTTGATCAAAAATTAATATAAGTAAATTGAAGACCCTATTTCTAAAATATCCCCCAGAGTTAATGCATTTTTGCTTATGACCAACTGTCGTGTTAGCAGAGCTCCATCAGTTTGGCGTGAGCATATCACGTTCACGCATAGTTCTGAGAGTTTCGCTATAATAGAGCAAAGGTATACCTCTCACTGGTAATAAAAAACGCATTATTTTTTTTCTAACCGCGTGTGTAAACTATAATAATGTTCCTGCGCTCCAATTTCTTTCACCGGAATTCAGGCCATTTAAAGGAGAGGAAGCTTACTACCTGTTTAGCTTCAGAACTCAAAATCCAACGTGGCTGCAACAGTTGTGCGTTGGATTAATAAATGCCCCGATTAAGTAACCACTCAAATTACGAGAATCTGACGTTAGTTTATAAGCCGATTAGATTCGATTTAATACAAAGTATTTGTTTATATATGTGTTTTTGAACATGATTCTCTGATGGTGCCGTAGCGCAATTAGTTAAGTCGTAGTCTTTTAGACAGAGGTGAGGAGGTCGCACCCTCATAAGGCCACATTTTTATTTTTCTGTTAATAATTTTTTTTGATTTTTTATAATTTTAGAACTTTATTCACATAAATTAAAAACAAAAACATCATTTGTTTTCTGCTTTTTGCCAATTTGTCTAATTTTTTGTCAGTTGGATATTCTAAAATATAATTTTTATGTAAGTAAAATGCCGTAATTTTTGCTATATTCTACAATTGGTTTACTACTTAACGTTTTGCAGTGAAAACTATTGGGAGAAACTTTAAGATTTGATTTATAGATTATAATTTTCACAAACACATTGCATTTTCTAAAAATTACTGATCTTGTGTGAACGAAAAAATTTCTCCGCATGAAAGTCATATAAATTAAAAACAAAAACATCATTTGTTTTCTGCTTTTTGCCAATTTGTCTAATTTTTTGTCAGTTGGATATTCTAAAATATAATTTTTATGTAAGTAAAATGCCGTAATTTTTGCTATATTCTACAATTGGTTTACTACTTAACGCTTTGCAGTAAAAACTATTGGGAGAAACTTTAAGATTTGATTTATAGATTATAATTTTCACAAACACATTGCATTTTCTAAAAATTACTGATCTTGTGTGAACGAAAAAATTTCTCCGCATGAAAGTCATGTGGGCGTATCTAAATAAAAGCCAAAGTCTTCCAGGCTGAAATTAAGGGCGTAACCGCTCTCCGCCAGGAAGAAATAAACAATAAACCCTCAATCGAGAAAAATAAAAAAAAAGTTTTCAGCGGTTATGTAACCAATTATTATTCAGTTGCGTCATGTGTTTCTCTGCACGTGATAATTTCTCAAAAAACGAGTGGTTACTTTACCACTCATCTATTTTCACCCTGAGAGAATTTATCTTTAGTTGCAGCTACGTTTGGTTTACCTTTAACTAATGTATTTTACAGAATATATCAAGAGTTTATGAATTTCAACAAAATTTTTTTGTATTTAACGAATATATTGATATTTTTGAAAATAATTATGGAGGAAAAATATGTACCGACTGGTATTCAAACAGTATATTTTAACAATTATTTATTAATTTGGAACAAAAATCCCAATTTTTAACGAGGTGAAGTTGACTAAAACTTGTGAAAAAGCGGAAAATAAAAAAATATGTGTTTTAATTAGTTTAAAAAACACGTCATTTTCGCAAAAATTTGATTGATCCGCTTATGTCTCCCATACAAACTTACGGTGTCAGCCAGATTTAATTCAACCAGTTAAATTATTTCTAAAATGGACTGCTGCTCCTAAATCTAAATAGCTGAGGAGGTTGGTTAAACACACTATTTTTTCACTAAAAATATGAAGTGGAGAAAAAAAGTTGTGCAAATTTAAGTCTGATTTCGGCAGTACATTTAACACCCAAAAGCGGGCAGAAAACAGTAAATTAAATATCATTTACACGATTTTTTCATCAAAAATGATCTGATTATTAAGCATATTAATTAAGCATATTAATATTAAGCAGATAGATATAAAAACAAAAAAACGAAATCACTCTAAAAAAAGTTTGAACACTTTCCGTTTTTATTATGTATAAGTTAAAAAATAGCTAACAAATTTTCTCACTTTTATATGCGCTAAAAAGAACTATTTTAAGGCTACTTAAATCATATTTGATTATATATTAATTCAAAATATAATTTTAATTTTTGACAAAAAATCTGTGAAGGATCAAGTAAAAAAAGCTAAATTTGAGGTGAGCGCTGAAAGTAAAATTATTAGTTTTGAAATAAAAAAGGACCAAAACGGACATTTTGTTAAATAAAAAAATTTTTTTAATGTTTATTTGATGGAAATACTAAAATCCACGCAAAATCAACTCACTACTAACCTCCCATCACGCTTGATACTCGTTTAGACGACGTAAAAGTTGGTTATATTTGCCAGACAAATCACTGCCGTCGCTTGGTTTTTTTTAATTAAGAGTTTTTTGTAAGGGAAATACCATATCTCGACAAATACTGCACCAATATTAACAATAAAGGTATCACATAAAAGCATAAAACAGCCGCTTTATTTAAATGTATATTTTGTAACTTAAACTTTTATACACATTGAGCAATCTTTCAAGTACAAAATTATCAAAATTAACATGTTTAGGGGGAGTCATATGTCCTATTATTTTCTCGTCTACTATATGGAAGGGTAAGGGCTGGTTCATACTTATGACAAAACGTCCTTTGGACAAAGTCCAAAGGACAATTTTATAAAAGCCAAAACGTCCTTTGGACAAGCCAAAACTTCCTTTGGACAAGCCAAAACGTCCTTTGGACTTTTGCCTTTGGACGAAGTATGAACGTTACTTAGAATTTGTCCTTTGGACAAAGTCCAAAGGACAAAATCCAAAGGGAAAAGTCCAAAGGACAAAAGTATGAAAACGTTGTCCTTTGGGTTTTGTCCTTTAGACTTTTCCCTTTGGAGTTTTCCCTTTGGATTTTGTCCCTTGGACAGAGTCCAAAGGACAAAAGTCCTTTGGACTTTGTCAAAAGGAGGTTTTGTCATAAGTATGGACCAGCCCTAAGTCTTTCAAAAAAAAAACACATCAAAATCTAAGACAAAAAATTGAATTGGTGCCGTACCTTTAATTCACGACAATTTAAGCAAAAAAATTATAAAAATATAACATTGAAAAATAAATAACCGTATTTTTTTACTACTTTCTCTTGATTGTTTTATACAATTTAGAAGTCCACTTAATGAATGTCTGGTTACACACGTTTTTGTTTTAAAGTCAATTAAAGTCGATTTCGTGTAGAGTTATAAACAAGTTTAAAAACTTGACTTGTTTTTGTAACAAAGGTGCGACTTGTTTTTTTTAATTATAGTTGGCTAGAAAATAATAGTTGCCTAAGCCTAGGCCTGTAACTTTATAGATTTATCATCCACATAAACTTCAATGAAATTTTAATCAAAAAATTCATATGAGCTAGGATTTTATATTCAATATGTGGACGTCAAAAATTATAAATTTTCCTTTTTGCAAATAAAAAACTTAAGATTAAAAACGTAACAGGTCCACTTCTAGGTATATAAAGGAACCCATGTGATATTTCAAAATATTGCCCTTATAGACACATACCCTTAACTTAGCTCCGCCCACAAAAATACAAAAATTAATAAATTACTATGTTAAAGAATGTCCTGAGTCTCGAGAAGAAAATTATGGAGTTTGCTAAAATTAGGTGCGCGTTTTTGAAACGCGCTCCTGAAAATAAAAAAAAATCCGTAATTAACAAATACTTAAAATCCATGTGTCAATCAATTTTTTGCTCGAAAAAGCAATCATAATTCATAAATGTGCAATATTAAAGTTAGTTTAAAAACCAAACTATCATTTTATTTGTATTCAAACGAACAACACAGTGGTGTTATCACAATTTGATATTTCATTGGCTGTTATTTGTTTTTTTTGTGATTGGGATTGTAAAATATTAATAACAATAAATTTGTACCTCGGTTCCATCTTTTGTATTATTAAGATGTTTTAGTGTTACTTTTTAGTGAGCTGAGTTTTCATCATTTTGATAGACCTTAACTTAAAATATGATGTAACATATTTAAAGTTATGTAATAAATCAATTTCCAAGTGGGGTCATAAGAATGCAAAGTAATTGGAAATTAGTTCATTTTCTCTTACAGTAGTGACTAAATTACTTTAAAAATCTTTTTGTTTTAGTGAAGTGTATTTGAGAATAGAATAGAAACCAAATATGCAAATATTTGGTTTCTATTCTATTCTCAAATACACTTCACTAAAACAAAAAGATTTTTAAAGTAATTTAGTCACTATTGTAAGAGAAAATGAACTAATTTCCAAACAGTCCTGATTAAAAACATAAAATAAAACCAAAAAGCAAAAACTTTGTTTTGGACTGGGCTTCCAACATTTCAGTGGACCTTAGCATTGATTATAACTTGACAGACAACTATTTTCAATGTTTTGATTCAATCAATCTCCAGGTAGGATCATGTAAGAATTCAAAGTTTTGCTACAAGAATTAAGATTCAAGATTCAAGATTCAAGATTTTATTTTCTAGTAATACATTAAGAAAAACACAAACACAAATGTGATTGCAACCCAGTTGAGTTACAAAAACAAGAAGAAAAACACACAAAGTTGCAAGAAGACCTGGCTGATTTTGACTTACTAGAAAAAAATGACTAAAGGCTTTAGAAAATAAAGCTCTTTATTTAGTCATTATAATTTCCATGAGTTAATTCATCAAAGATTTTTTAAATTGGTATAGAGTTTTGGAACTAACTTGATCTTCATTTAGATAATTCCATTTACTTATAACTCTACTAAAAAAACTGTATTTTCTACAATTGACTCTTGAGTGCTGTTTTTTGAGTTTTTTGAATGTCCTCTGGTTGAATTTGGGTTAAGAACAAAATATTTCTCAGGGTTTAAATTTACCAGTTGATTTAAGATTTTATATGTTTTAAACATATCCATCTTTTCTCTTCTTTTCTCTAAAGTTTCCAGATTAAGTGTACTTAGTCTATTTATGTATCCAGTATCTTTTAAGTTACAAGATTTAAAAACTCGTTTGGTAAAATAGCGTTGGACTTTTTCTATAATATATTTATCTTTAGTCATAATTAAGTTACTAAATGCCTTTAAATACGTTTTAAAAACAAAAAAAACTAACGAAAGCATAATAATAAGCAACATTCAAACATTGGCGGCAAAATGGCAAAAAGGGGGCCGACGCATAAGAGTACTGTATGAAACAGTACCACAAAACAGTCCCGGGTTTCACAAAAGAGTACGCACGAAATAGTACGCCACAAAACAGTACTGTTAAAAAACAGTATGACACATAAGAGTCCTATGTGTATTACGTTTGCTACACCACGCGACTCTGACCCAAAACAGAACTGGCACGAAAAAGTGTTGGCACAAAAGAGTACTCTCTTTACATTTTCAGAGTTTGCATTTTACTCAAAACAATACTGGTACAAAATTGTACTGAAGAAATAACTTAATGTTAAAATGACTACTATTAACAGCTGCTTAACTTCATTAGGATAAAATCATTAAGCAAACTACAATTATAATTTTATTTCAGTTTCAAAAATTAGTAAATACGTTATTGTAAATTTCTAAACCATGCATGGGCCGCCCACTGGCCGTCCAAAAGCATAATATGAATATCAGTGCCTCCTAAAAGTTAAAATTTATATTTAAGGACTCCACCAAATTCGTTCTGAATCACGAGTCAGATTCGGAAACCCACAATCCCATTTGTGGCATTGACAGCCGATCCAACTCTGTTTGGTTTCTTTTTTCACGCTATGCAAAATTACCGGACAGTGCTTTTATTCAAATTTTTTAAGGGCTAAAACTGACTAATTTTTCTAGATTTTCTAAAAAGTCGGGATTAAAAAAAATCTGCGTTCAATTCGTTTAAAAAACATCATTCATAACCGTACAATTTTAATTAGTGCTATTTCTCATGTACCTACAAATTTAGCAAGTCAGTAAGATATAATTCAACCATAATAACTTCTATTTATGTTTTTTAAATGATAATTATTTTATATAAATATTTTTATATAATTAGTTTTTTATATAATAAATATAAAATCAAGAAAGTAGCTACTTTCTATACGGGCAGAAAACAGTACAATATGTATCATTTTTCCTATTTTCTTATTCAAAATAATCTAATAAAGTATTCTCAAGAACTTTATTAAACAGTTAATTTCTCACAAAGTTATAAATGCAAAAAATGCAAACACTTCAAAAACCAAAAGTTCGAAACCATTCTGTTTTTATCATTATAATTTTAAAAATAGCTAAAAAAATTTCATTCTTTTATGCTTTAAAAAACAACTTTAAGTGTTATAATTTGAGTTTTTGATAAAAAAACTTTGAAGGGGGTAGTAAAAAATCAGAGTTTGAAACAACGTGCTAAGATAGCACCTAGTCAGCACACGTTTAATGGACCGGCCCAAGATGTCGTAAAACTTGCTTCTAAAAGCAAAAATATATAATATACCGAAAAATGTGCAACTCCTATATAAAAAAGTACAGAAAAGGTGGCCTTTATAATTAGCCTCTCCATTTAAATGACACTCTCCACTATAATGGCATAGTAGTAATTTTAATTCGGCGAGTTAAAATGGAGAGGAAGCCATTATAATAGCCATTTATTCATTTAATTTTACTTTATATATACAAGCGTAATACTGTCCGGGCCGCAGAGTTTTACCGTGTTGGACGGTATTAAACCAACACGGGAAAACTCGTGCGGCCCGGACAATATTACAATTGTAAGTATATATGAAGTGAAATTAAATCAATAAATGGCTATTATAATAGCTTCCTCTCCATTTTAACTCGCCGAATTAAAACGGCTACTATGCCATTATAGTGGAGAGTGTCATTTAAATGGAAAGGCTCATTATAATAGCCTACTTTTTCGCACTTTTTTATATAGGAGTTGCACATTTTTCGGTATATTATTATATTTTTGCTAAAAGTGCCCAACACATCACTTTTTTTGCCTCTTTTTTGTGAAAAAAATCAAGGGTTTTCTGAACGGGAAACGCAATATCTCAACAAATACTGCACCAATCTTAACAATAAAAGTATCAAATTTAAGTAAAAAATGGCCGCTTTCGTTGAGTGCATATTTTGTAACTTAAATTTTTATACTCATTGAGCAAGTTTTCAAGTACAGAATTATTTAAAAAACGCCATTTTTTGGGGGTCATATCAAAAATATATAACATAATAATAGAGGGAAAAAATGTGACTTCATATATTGTTCAGACACATTGGCTGCCCTAACTAGGGCGACCCCTAATACAAGCGCACCCTTGTTAGAGCACTCGAATGTGCGACTTGGGACCTCGTTTTTGAAAGGGTGGCCCTAATTAAGGAATGTAATATCACTTATAAAGGCGCTCCCTAAAAACTGCGCGCTCTAATTAGGGCGCGCCTTTGTTAGCAAATAATCAAAAACTTAAACTACTTCATTTATTGTTAGTTTTGTAAAAATAAATACATGATGATAAAAAAACCTTCCATTTAAACAAAAGTTGTTCAGTGTTAAAGATATTCTCAGAATTATGACGTTAAAGAATCACTTTTAGCCAATTAGCGCTTAAGAAAAAATTCATCTCCATTAAACGTAGAGATCTCCAATTTTTAGCTCCTCCCACAATTGTTCCCATAGCGCAAAACATATTTGACGTTTCAGAGTCAAATACTAATACTATATGACATTTTAGAGTCCTTAAAATTCTAACGTGTAAATACTTTTTATTTGTTTTTTTTAATGATAAGATTTACTCGTGAGTTAAATAAAATGTGAATTATAAATTTTTGAAAAATATAAGGGAACACAAAAAAAACCCGTTTTTCCAGAAAATCGATGTTGTTATTAGGGTCATACCATAAGTTCCAGTAAAATAAACTTTTCATACTTTTTTGGGTTAACAAAAACAAATTAAAAAGCTAAACTACTTAATTGTTTACGATGCACAAAATTGGATAATTTCCAAAAACAATAAAAATATCGATTTTTTTTAATTTTCTTAAAATTTTGAATTACGTTTTACTCTAAACCGCATCTGAAAGTCGCCCCCTATTTTTCTTTAACTTTCCATAAAACTGCAGCAAAAACTGAATGAATCAAATTTTTTAAACGACCAAAGACTGTTTTTGGAGCTTTAAATTCATCAAACTATATCTAAAAAAAACAATGAAATTATTACCATAGAATAGATCATAATCTGAACTTTCGATCGCACCCTGCTTTTGTTAGACAACAATTAATATCTAAGTTGTTATCTATCTAATTTTTAGTACAACTCGTCATAACATAAGCTGTGGTGTTCTGGAGAAAGAGTGCTCCGCGCTCTTCCCTGATCCTTTTTTTATTTCACAATTTAAAAATTATGGGTGGGGCAAAAACGCCATGGGGTAATTTAGCTCTGCCGCGCCGCGCCAGAAACAATTAGAGCACGTGTATATTTTCTGGGATTCATATGTCATCTTCTTCTTATTATTATTATTTTAAAATTGATATTTCTCCTTTGATAGTGATTTCAATTGTAAAAGTGCGGCCTCTTCAGAAAGTGCAGAAAACTTGTTCATTTTTTTACGAAATATTTTTTTAATTAATTCTTGTTATTGATTTATTGACGAAAATATTGATTATGAATAATAACAAACGAAAAAACTTCCAACCGTAAAATAACAGCCTTCCGGTAACAATGAGGATTGTACAGAGCAGACATTACGTTATGTTTTTGATCAAAATTTTTCGACTTTTTTGCTCTTGTACGACTTTCTGTGAAATAACCAATGCTTTTCTTATACAGCTAAATTTTTTGTGTCGTGCAGTCAATATTCATTTTGTTCGCGCAAGGATTTGGCAGAAATGCAGGAAGAGTTGCAAAAAACTAGCATTATGTTAAAAATCGCAAAAAACATAGCAATATGTTAAAAGTCGTCGTTTAAAAAATAGCAGAAAATAGCGGATTTTTAATAGTAAACTTGCGCATTCGCGAATTTTTCAGGAAATTTCGTTAAAACATTTAGTGATTTTTTTAATAAAAATATAATTATAAAAATTTAAAAACAAAATTATCTCAATTTATTTTAAAAAGGCCAGCGTGAAAATAGTTTTTACAGGACTTTATTTTATAATAATATTATAATAATCTATATGTAAGATTTATGTAAATTTATCATTGAACTAAAAACATCCTGATATAAAATAAAGTCAGTTTGCAATTTTTTAATTGAAAAGGATGTTTTAACCAAAATGTAAACAATTTTTTTTGAACCACTTAAAATATAAGCAATAATATATAAAACAAGCAAGGGCGTAGCCATTGGGGGTTGTAGGGAATAACGCACTTCTTTTGTGCTGGCGGAACTGAAATTTTTTTTTGGGGGGGGGGGGGTTAGGCCTGGGGGAACAAAAATCCGCAGCCGGGGGGGGGGGTTATAAAAGACGAGGGAACAATTTTTAAAATTTTCTTGCGTTTCGCTTAGCTCAGTGCTCGAGTGTATTATAAAAGCATTTGTTGTCAAACGGATATCCTTTTTAAAAATTTCCTCTGGGGCCGGTTGTTCAAAAATCTAAAGGGGGTACTTATTTTAAGGGGCCCCCTTAAATTTAAGGTAAGTGAGTGGCTCAAAAAAATCGGGTCGCTAAAGAAAAAAGAACAACTTAAAAGCGAGAGAAAGGGGGAAAAAATAAGGAACTCTTGCGTAGTTACCTTATTTTTTTAAGGGACCCGTTATATCACTGTTTTGTTTCAATCGCGCAATGACGGATGTATTTTAATTTCCTTAATATTTTGGAAAAAGAAAAAATACGAGATAATCCAACAAAATTAAATCCGTTGGAAGATTATTTAGACGAAATTTTTTTTGAAAACTTCAAATTTCGTAAGATACACTTTTCTTCGTATTTGTGACTTAATCCGGGACGACCTAGTAAAAAACACCGAACGTAACAAAGTCTTAAGTCCGGATATACAATTAGCCATAGGTTTATATTACTAAAACGCAAAAAGCTTTACGAAGTTGCTGGATCTTTTGAGTTTTCACCGAATTCAGAAGGCCGTTTAAAGTAGGATCTTTTTTTAATTGACAACCCAGGCGTCGAGGCTGAAGCAGATGGTTTGGATTTTCTCTGTTTGACTTCGCAATAAATCTATGATTCTGGTCCGGTTTTTTTTTTCGTTAGTATTTGTAAATTAATTTTTCCCGTTGGACGACTTAGAACCAACCAAAACGGTATCATTAAATTGAGGTGATGTTCCTACCTCTTAATATTAACGCTCCGGAGCTCTGGCCATTTAAAGCGGAGGGAGTTCCGGAGCTCCGAAGATTGAGAGTTATTGAAATCATATAAAAGCTAAAAATAGCTTGATATTTTAAAACGAATCTAACTGTATTTGTAGGACTATTTCTATCGTTCTAATAAAAAAATTTTGGAAAAATTTAGTTTACAAAAAAAATTTTGACAAAAACAATTAATGCCATCGCTCTTTAATTATTCACTAACTTAGTATATACTATTAAGGCAGCCAGAGCTCCCGGATGGATGCTCTTCCGTGGGAGCTCTGGGACTCCCCCGGAACCCCTAAAAACGGAGCTCTGCTCTGGAGCCCGGAGCAGCTACGGGGAACATCACTAGTTTAAATATGCGTTACTTTAAACTGCCTGCAAAACATCAAACTATTAACGTAAAAAACCCGGCTCGGGATCGGGTTCCTTAGTGTTGATTTCCGCTATAACTTGATCGTGGATTATTTCTGTATCGACACTACCACCCGATTGAATACCGGAACCAATTCCATTAGAGAATCGCCTGTTTCTCCGTAAAGAATCTCGTATATTTTTTGTACATCTGACGGAGGGTCCGCGGGTTTTGGAAATGTATTACCTTTAAGTTATCTATTTATAATATGTTTGTAGCTTTAACAATAAATGTTTAAGTACTAGGGATTATTATGAATTTTGTAAGTTATAAAAAATGACTTAGTCAAAAATAAATAAAAAATAAGATATATGGCATATTATGGAATAACATACTATTAAAACCTCTTGGAAATAATGATTTTAAAAAATCTCTGTAAAAATTCAGACATTTTAAAATGATATTTATCGTTCAGCAGTTTTTTTAAATTTTTTTTGTTTAACATTGTGTGAATATAATTAGATAACTTTTGTACCAGTTTATTCTTTGTATTTTTTAAACGGTTCAACCACACCAAAAAAAAAAAAGCGCTTAGCTCAGTGCTCGAGTTTTTATAATTCACGCAAGGCGCAAAAAAACCAAAACCAAGCTCACAAAAAAAACCAAAGCAACAAGACAAAAAAACAAAATCCCAACCAAACCCAAACAAAAGCGTAAAAAACAAAAAAAAAAAAAAAAACAACGTATAATATTTATTTCTTCACCACACCAAAAAAAATCAAACAACCCCACCCAAAAAAAAAAAAAAAACAAAAAAACAAACCAAAAAAACAAACTGAAGAATGTGTTGAAAAGGCCCGAGCGCGATAAACAAAAGAATGCGCGTGAAATAAGGGGTTCCTTAAATATTTAAGGGGCCCCTTTGTCAAGCGGATCTCCCTTTTAAAAATTTTGACCAACAAAAAAAAGGACCCCCAATCAAAAGGGCCCCCAAAAGGAAAGACCCCGGTAAACCAAAGACCCCGGTAAAAAAGGACGCCGTGAACAACCGGGCACCCCCCCCCCCCCCTCTGGCTTCGGCGGCGAAGTTTTTTTGGATATACCCTAACGTAAGAAGGTTTTGTTGCATTAAATTCAAATATTTTTATTTGGTTGATGAAGGAACAAATTTGGTGATTCTTTGAGGTTGACTAAAAAATTTTGTCGCGCTTTACTTCGCTCAGTGCTATTATAAATACTCTCTTTTTAATTTTGAGCGATGTTTTTGTAAAATATCGATTACCTTTTTTAGCATTTTTCTTCTCGCGCAGCTGCAGGATTTTTATGTAACACATAAAAACTCGAAAATTTTTGGGATTCACTTTAAATATTTACCCGAAAATAGAAATATAGATCGAGAAACAAGTGACGACTGCACGAGCACGAAACATTTTTGCACGAAAAAAGTAAGCGACAAAAAATAATAGTTCGCACGCAGAATGCGACATTAGATGTCTTGCTAAATTTTGGTCAAAGATTTATTGTAAAACTGAACATTCTCCTAAGTTATGTATATTACTAAGATAAGCAATTATATTATAATAACGGTTATATTTACAATGTATTATATGTATAATATAAATCTTGTAGATGTTTTAAACTTGTAGATGTTTTCCTGTAAATAGTGCTAATGGTTTCAATGCTTAAAATTTTATTAAATTTTTAGAATTAAAGGTGCATAAATATAATTAGGAGTTTTAACAAAAAGAACCTTATAATAAAATCACAATATGCATAATAATATTCTTTTTAGTAAAACTATGAAGTTATCTCTGCAGATAAAATTAGATTACCATGTTACTGTAAAAACGTCAGTGTTTTAAAATATATAAACATTGGTAGGGCTTCTCACTCTGGTTCGCCCTGGCTGTGGTTTGACAGCCAAGTTGCCGAAGCCGGGGTGGAAAAAATGTGCCGGGGCAAGCCGGGGCCGGGGGGGGTCGATCTCTACCTGCGTGGTTAAATCTAATTTAAGTGGGTGAAAAGTATTTAAGATTAACCTCAGCACAATAAAGAAGCGTTGCCCTTTTTAAATAAAGCTGAATTCTGATGTTGCAAAAATCCGTATATTCGCATTTTTCCTTTGTAAAATCGGCGAACTTCCTGATCTAAAAGATGAAATGAGCTGACCGAAGGCTCGGCACGGGACTCGGCCCATATGATCGGCCATTCCTTTGAATTCCAAGTAGGCGCACCTTGAAATCATCGTTACTGAAAGTAAATATTTTGCATTCTCAGTCGCCGGGCGTAAGAAGCCCAACGAACGGATAAAAAGAGGAGCCATAATCGGCAGACAGAGGATCATTCGGGTAAACAAATCGCGACGTGTCGCGTTTTCCTGCGTTTTTTAAAGCGCTTACCCGCTTTTTTTGCCCCGAGTTTTTATGACATAATAGGCAAATATGCTGTGGCACGCGTTGGTTCTCGTGCTTGTTTGCACAGAAGAAACTGGTAGGTGGCAAAATTAGATTAATGTCTTAGAGTTAGATTTAATTAGTTTTTTATGTGTATATTCCAAATTTACCTGATTTAACAATTATGCAATTTTATTTCTAAAAACAGATAAATTATTTGGCTGGATTTTTTCAGTCTCAAGTTAAGTGGAAAAATAAAATTTCAAAACCTTTATTCTAAATATTCCTACTACGTACCTCATTTACATATTTTCTTAGCGATTTATGGTTGATATATGCTAAGAACTTAGATCCAAACAATTAATTTTAACTCTCTATTTGTTTGAATTTATCTTTGCATTTTAAAGCTTAAGCCTTATACTTAATATCACGTAAAAAACGTAATAAAATTATAAATTTCAACGAGTTTAAAATTGCTTTCGGCTTCAAGTTTTCTTGGTCCTCTAGACTTTAGTTTTAGCTTCGGAGCCGGTACACTAATAAACGTATGTTTGTTAACTGGTAAACCCAACGTGGCTGCAACAGTTGTTCGTTGGATTAAAAAATGTCTCCCATTAAATAACCATTCAAATAAGGAGAATCTAATTCCTTTTATGAGCCAATTAGATTCGATTTAATACGGAGTATATGTTTGATAATGTGACGTCAGATTCTCGTGATTTGAGTGGCTACTTAATGGGGATATTTTTTAATTCAACGAACATCTCATTTGAGCAGCAAATGAAAACCCAGGTCATTCACTCTCAATTTAAAGAACTTCTAAATGAGAAACCTTACGAATTGTTTGGAAATATCAAAGCGACTTTTGAGAGTCTGGGATTGCAAAATCAGTGGAGTCGGTTGGCTGGTGCAGAGAGACTTGGACGTCACAAAGTCCCTGCTATCAACCGGCTGGTAAAGATCCTTATGCTAAACCATGATGGCCCAGGAGCTGTACACGCCAAGAACTTGTTGCGTCAATGGGAGGAGCTATCAATCAATTCAGAAGCCCAAACAGGCTCGCTCCGTTTGCGTCCATCGAAAACCTTTGAAATGCGCAACAAAAATCAAGAATTTTCTGAATTACGCAAACGCGCCCACGAACAAACTTGTGATTTACGTAAAAAAGGCGTCAATAACGCTAGTTTTTCTGTGCGTAATGGTAAATTCACAATCGTAAAACTTGTCCAAAATTCTAAGACAGCTAAGTGGTCCAAAGTTGATAACAATGTTCCATTAAACTCATAGTGGGAAGGAACACACTTGGAAATTTTAATAATAAAACCAAAGACTCTAAAGTTCTAACTTGTAAATTTAGTAATGTGCGCAGTTTGTTAAGTTTTGATAATAGAAACCTATTAAATCATTTACTTAGTACTAACGAGTATGACGTGTTATTTTTAACAACTGTTGCAGCCAATTTGGGTTTACCTTTAGGTGCTATGTATGTTAGCACGTTGTTAAAACTCCGGATAATGCTTTATCTTTTGTGTTATGTCTAAAAAATCTTATGAAACTCTTTTTTTAAATATAATAAATTAATATTTAAACAATTTTATGCTTAATTTTTTAAATAAAAGTTAAGAAAGCCATATCCTTTTAGTTAGGAGTTTTTTTTAAAATTTTTAACTATAGGTGTTATTGCTTTATTACTTTATATGTAAAACAAAATAATGTATGAAAATAACAAAATATTAATTTCAGCTTTTACAAGAAGAAGTTCAAGAAGAAGTTATACAAGAAGTTCCATAAGATCTCTCCAAAAAAACTCTAAAAAATTAAAAAAAATCAAAAATCAAGAGTTTAAAACAACGTGCCAAAATTGCTTCTAAAGTCAACACTGAGCGCTGCAATCAAAGTTAAAATCCTTCAGGCTGAAATTAAGGGCGTAACCACTCGCCGCCAGGAAGAAATAAAGAATGAACGCGCGAGAATAAAAATAATTAAAAAAGTTTTCAGAGATGATGTAACCAATTATTATTAGGTTGCGTCAGGTGTTTCTCTCTACGTGATATTTTCTCGAAGAACATGTGATTGAGTACTTTACCACCTAGTTATTTTCACCTTAATAGAATTCATCTTTAGTTTAGAACACTGTTTAGATAAACGAGGATTTTAGATCTTACTGCGCGTTCAATCTAAAAGTTTGCGGATTGATTCGTTTTTAAAATTTGTAGATTAAAATTTACGTAATTAAAGTTTTAAAATTAAAGCAATAAAAAGTGAACCTAGAGCCATACGCGAGAAAGTAATCATACTAAGAACGTATTGATCTCTGCCACAAAATCCTTATTTCAAAAAAAAAAGTTTTTCTGCAGTGTATTTATTTTAAAGCTAGAGTCACTGTTTGAAACCTTGAATTTTTTAAATTGTCGAACATATAATTAACACTATCCTTTTAACAATTATTGAACATACATTACTAAAAATATTTTTGGTATTGTATTGTGCAATTTACAATAATTCTTAAATATTCAAGTTAAAAAAATCATGTTTTGTAAGCGTGGCTCTAGCTCTACACTAAATACCCTATACAGGATTTTCAAAATAAGGGTTTTGTGTTACAGACCTTTGTTCTACCGGGAAAAAAGTCACAAAATCGCTAAAAATTCATTAATAAATCCTTTATTTCTGTAAAACTCAGAGTTAGGTTATTTTTACCTTTGTATATAATAAACAGCGAAAAATCTTCTCGATTAAGCAAAACGCCAGTTTTCTCCATTTTTGTGTCCGGCTTAAACCGTGCTATTTTTATTTAATAAAGGTTATCTTGCTTTAAGAGCCTGTTTTATAAAGACGTTTGTAAATTTTTATTTTACAAGACTCCGCCTACTTTGTGTAAAGTCACGAAAAAAAAAATAAATGACGTTGAGAACGGACCAATCAGCGCAGAGCACTTTCTTAGCTAAGCACAGATACCTCTTGCAATAAAATTTGATAAACCTTAACATGTATTTTACTTAAATTAGGCGAAGATTTGTAAAATAAATACTTACAAACGTCTTTATGACAGGCGTTTTTGGAGTTATTTTCGAGTTTATTTTGAGCTTAAAAGAACAAAAGTATTTTATTTTGCACAAAAGTCAATTTTAGGCAACACGAATTTGGGAAGCACGAACTGCCGTTACGACCCAGCCCGGAATCGTCGGGTCAGCCGGGCCAAGCGCCACAATTTCGCCAACAGTGCCCAGTGGAGGCAGTGGGGGCCGTGGAGCTTCTGCAGCGTCAGTTGCGGCAGGGGTCGTCAGACCAGGACAAGGCAATGCTCTGTGTTCGGTTTATGCGCTGGTATGTAACTGGAGATTTCTCGGTTTTAACTATTAATAGTGTAATAGAACAACGAAACTTCCTTTGGTTGTTATGACGATTAGAAAAAACTGTAAGAACGTTAAAAAATATAAATTTTGAGTTTTCATATAAATAATTACTTTTATTAAACTTGTTCAAAATTTTTAGTTAGTAAACAAGACCATAATAATAAAAAAATAATAAAAAATAAACATAATTAAACCAAAATTAAAATGACTTTTGTTTTCCGCAAAAAATCTAAATTTAAAGTATAGAGAATAACATTGACTAAAGCAAGAATGCACAAGAGAAGAGAATGTCCGACTAAATGTTAAAGAGTTGTTATAATGATTACGTTGATTATTCTACAGTATGGATTTTTCATCATGTAAAAAATATTGAATGTTGTAGAGGTTGTGCAATAAACTTAACATTTTGATAGTTTATCTACGTAATAAATACCGTTAATTATTTTACATGTTAACAAGGGATTTGCTAGCAAAAAACTGCGAACGTAAAATTACGTAATTTTATCAACATAAAACATCAGAAGACTACAATGTATTGTTTGTCATAATAAATTATTCAGATAGACGAGAAAAACAAAAAAAGTGCTTAGAGTAACTGATTTAAAATCGACCATACCTTAATTTCGGCCGCAGCTGTTATTTTTGTCACGCATAAAATTATTAAATGAACTGTGTATGGCTGGAGATTAATGTAATCTTACCATAGGCAGTTTATTTCATAACTATGCGCATAGCAGAAATAATAGCCAGTGACAGAATTTAAGACTGGCCGACTTTAAGTCAGTTACCCTAAATTTAATGTTTTCCAGGTGACGCCAATCAAATGCAGAGTTGCACCCAACAAGCCTGCCAAGGGCCTCAAATACTGGGTAGCGGATCTTGGGGTTTGTGGTCGCCGTGGGGTCCTTGCAGTGTGACGTGCGGGCGAGGACTGCAAAATAGAAATCGCCGCTGCTCTGTGTTCGGACAGTGCTCAGGTTTATACATATGTTTTCTGTTCAAATATACCCCGGGGGAAATCGCCTATTTTTTCTTTCTCTATTCAATAATTGATTATTTTTAAAACCATTTGTAATAATTAATTATTATAATTAAATTATTTGATAATTAAAAAAATTAATGGAAATAATGGAAAGTTAAAAAAATTCGAGCGTTCTTGTTGGTTTTTACGGAGAATAATGCTGAACATGGAGAACTCTTGTTCTTACACCAAAAATATTCAAGTAATATTTTTAATTTTGCTGTTACATGTATACTCCAATTTATTATTTCGTGGAAATGTTTTCGGAAGTTTTTTATAATGGGGATCTTTTCTGAACTCAAATGCTGTCTGGAAGCGACAAATCTTACAAGCAAAGTTTTTGCAGTTTGGTTTTTATAATCCTTACACATATATTAATTTAACATAATGACCCATTAATTTTTTTGCTTTTTTTCTTAAAAAGATCAGTCAATTTGCAATTTGCTTTCATAATTATGTTAATTTTATTTTTTATTAATTTAATTTTCAACAATTATAAAAATAATGCAGTAAATAAGAATGAATTGCGGTTATTTCTGAAAAAAAGTGGAATTAATAATAATTAGGGTAACTGACTTAATTTCGGCCACCTTTTTTTATTTTTTTAAATAAGTTTTTTCTGGCTTTTTCAATCAAGCAAAAATTTGGCCTAAAAATCAAACAATAGCTATATTTGTTATTCCAGGGCAAAATTTGAATATTTCTGTTACACTTAAAAATCAGTGAAGGTTTAAACTTTTTTTTTAAAGTGGCCGAAGTTAAGGCGTGTGCCATTTATTTCGGCCACCTGCAAAAAACTGGCCCTAACTATTGCTTAAACGAACAATAAAAATTTCTAAAGGTTGCAAATTTACCCTTAGGTATTGTTCTTGGTACATATAACTTAATTTTTCCCGATTGCGAACTTTAATAGTTATTAGCAAGACTTTAAATAATTATGTCAAAACTTTAAAAAAACAAGTTTTAATAATTTGTATTTTTTGTTCAATTTTTATTTTTGGCTTAAAAACGTCAAAACAAAGTCAAACGAGCAAAAAAAATTCTTTATAAATACGGTAGTACAATGATATTTAAAAACAGCAAAAAACGGCAGGTTCTTTCACATAAATTTTTAGGTGGCCGAAATTAACGGAATCTTAAAATGCGCAGCTAATTAAACGCATTGCAAAATGATTTTGAAGAAAATATCAAAACATGAAAATTAACAACTTTGAGCCTTAAATAGAAGATATTTTAAGGTTATATATTGCTTGGTTCTAAATTTGATGCAGTTTAAAACACAAAGCAAAAATTAGGAAAATCACAAAAAATTCACTTTTTGTATGAAAATATTGATAATATAGAATAACAAAAATAAAAAACTTTTGCAAAAACACTTTATTCAACAATAATCCAGTTACTTTTGTGCTAGTTCTTTTGTGTTTTAAAAATAAGCCGATTTTCTAACACTCTAAATTGGTGGCCGAAATTAAGGCGTGGCCGAAATTAAGTCAGTTACCCTATATAATTTTAAACAAAAATTAAATAAGCAGCACCTAGTTTTTGATTTTAATAGGACCTTTTTAGTTTCAGTAATGTTTTAGCCATTTAAAAAAATTGTAAATGGACTGCTTGGCGGTTTTTCAAATCAGAAATTGCTTATTTATGGACCCAAATTAATTAAAATTTGCATTTTTAAAAGATTATAAGTAATTTAAAGGCGTTAGGAACATCCTACACTATTTCAAAAACAAGTTTTCAATGTGTTTTGGCAAAAAATTGCATTTTTTGACCTAATGGCATTTCGGTTTAGTAAAAAATGAAAAAAAAAAACACTCAGGGTGCACTCAGAATGTTTTTTAGTTACAAAAATGTAAAATTAAAAACGTTTTTTTCCTTTCCCCCATTTTTTTAATTACAGGAGTATCGCAATATCCACGTTGGTATTACGAAAACCAATGTTACAATTACCACAGATACCTTGAGTATCACAGATCATGAGTATCACAGATCATACCTTGAATATCACGTTTTGTATATGTTGAATATTTTGTATCAAGTGTGTTATAATTGCTATTAGTGAAAGAAAGTATTGTGTTAATTTTGCATATTATATATTTTTGAGGTTTTCATTTGCAATTAATTGCGACTTCGCGATTTTTAAAAATTACTGGGAGCATGTTTTTTTAAATTTCCTTTTAAATATCTATCAAATTTTTCTGTCTGAACATCCATCCGGTTTGAAATATTTTTGCTTTATCTCAATATCTTTTAAAGGGTAGTTAAATCAAAAATATATAACATAATATATTATGTTATTTTTGGTTTTATAATTACTAATTAAAAAGTTGTTTTAATAATTAAAACAATGTAAAAAAATTGCTCCGTTTAACTTTAAAACGAAAATCTAAATACTTTAAAGGAGCACAGTCACAAATAAAATTCCTATAAAGCCCGAACCGGACTGCTCCTTTAATACTGAACCGATTCAGCTGAAATTTAAAAATGTTGTAACCTTGTAATGGAGCACTCTAAATACCAAAGTTGAGTTAGGTAGGTTTGGTATTAAAGGAGCAGTCCGGTTCGGGCGTTATAGGAATTTGATTTGTGACAGTGCTCCTTGGTGGTATTTATGACTTAGAATTTGTTACAATTTTTATATTTGGAACAGTGAATGCAGATATTATGACCCCTTCAAAATAAAAGTTTAAGGTAATATAATTTATGTTTACAATTGCACAATTTGAACAGAAAGTATGACGTTGAAATTATATTCTTAATTTGTATCTGAAAACTGCTCAATTTTTATTATAATTGTTTAGTAAATTATAAAAATCCGAATTTCCAGTTGATTTATCTAAGTTGGAAAATTCGAGGGTTTAAAAGTAAAGGAAAAGGCTTCATAACGCAAAGGTGAAAATAGGCTTCTAATCATGCATTTATTTTTTTGTTATTTGCAAAAGTCCCAAAATTTTTTTTGTTTAGGAAATTCTGAAGAAAGCCAGCAATGCACAAAGTCAGACTGTTTCGGAACTTTCGAAGCCGTGTGGAGTCAGTGGGAAATTTGGGGTTCCTGTAGTGTCACTTGTGGCCCTGGCCAGCAGTCACGAATCCGTCGATGTTCAGCATTCGGCCGATGCAGAGGTATGTTTGTTTTGAAATATTTGGTTTGAACATTTTATCCCATTTTAATACATAAAACACAAACATGGTCGTCCAAAAGTTGTTTGATGAAACCGTTTTCCAAATTTTTTATTAGCAAAGAATTGCTATCATTTTTTTGTTTTGTTGTAATGACAACCAACAGATGAACAGAAACCATGTGTTTTGTCAACTTAAACTAAAAGTAGGGTAACTTAATTAAACTCAGCCAGGCCTTAATTTAGGCCACCGAAACCGACTGTTATTTATTAATGACCTTATGTAAAATTAAAAAAAGGACCTGCGTATGGCTACACAGATAACATGACGATCTATCCAGCCATACGCAGTTCATTTCATAATTTTACGCATAGCACAAATAATAGCCGGTGGCCGAAATCAAGGTCTGACGGACTTTAAAGGTGCGGTGCGGAGACAAACTTTTTGTCTTCGATTTTGATAATTTTTTGTGAAAATATTACTCCTGCCCCCAATAGCCCACAAAAATTTTTTCAACAAAATATCTCCAGTGGTTTAGGAGTTATGACCCACCGAAAATGGAATTTTTCGACAATTCTGTACGTAAAAGATTGCTCAATGGGTATAAAGATTTACGTTACAAAATATGCACTCAAAAAAGCGGCTAATTTCTACTTTAATTTGATACCTTGATCGTTAAGATTGGTGTAATCTTTGGCGAAATATTGCGTTTCCCGTACAGAAAACCCGCAATTTTTTCGTTAAAAATACCAAACGATGGTGTCAAGGGATATGCTTTCCCTCCTAAAAATTCTTCCCCCCGGAAAAACTATCCCGGGATAGTTTTCCCCCCGGAAAAACTAGCCCTGGATATTCTTCCCCCCCTCGGTAAATTCTTTCCCCGGGGGAAAAATATACCGGGATAGATTTTCCCCCATGCTTTTTAATTTTAAAATCATATAAACTTAGAATTTTTAAAAATAATTTGAATAGCTGTACCTTTATTAGCTCAAATACTAATTTTTGTGTAATAAATTCCATTAAAACATGTTTACTCACGATTTTAATTTAGTTTGTAATTTTCTATTTTAGCGTTATAATCAGGGGGAAAGTTTTTACCGGTATATTCTTTTTTCCCTTCAAAAATTTGCATAAAGTTTATAATATTAATTCTGCGCATTCTTCAAAAACACGTCATTAAATTAAAATGATTATTTTGTTATCATGATACTTTTATAAATTCATAAAATTATTGAAATAAAACCCATGAACTACCTTAACCATTTTAAACCTTAGTTTCTCTAAGCAGCCTAAGCAAAACCTTAAAACCAAGCTAAAATTCATAACAAACGAACAACAATATAAAAAAGAGGGGGGAAAGAATATCCCGGTTTTTAACCAGGATAGTCTTTCCGGGGGGAAAGAAATTACCGAGGGGGGAAAGAATTAACCGGTGTTTTAGCGGGATGGTTTTTCTGGGGGGGGAACTATCCCGGCTTTTTACCGGGATAGATCTTCCGGGGGGAAAAAAGAAGGGAGGAACAGATATCCCGCGACACCGGCAGTGTTTTTGTGAAGTTTGACCAACCTTTCTTTTTTTCCTTTACTTTGTGTTATTTGCAAAAAAAATCGAGGTTTTTTTGTACAAAAAACGCAATATCTTGACAAATACTGCATCAATATTAATAATCCAGGTACCAAATTAAAGTAAAAAGTAGCCGCTTTCTTTGAGTCTATAATTTGTAACGTAAATCGTTATATCCAGTGAGCAATCTGTCACGTACTGAATTGTCGAGAAACGCCATTTTTTGGGGTTCATAACTCCTAAACAACTGGAGATATATTGTTGAAAAAATTTTTGTGGGCAATTGGGGGCAGGGGTATAGTTTTCACAAAAAATTATCAAAATCTAAGACAAAACATTTGACTCCGCACCGCACCTTTAAGTCTGTTACTCTAATGGAAAAAACAAAGGGTTAAAAAACAGTCGTTCGTCATGAATAAGCGTTATGTAACATTGTGACGCAGAACTTAGATGCGATTGTGTTTCTACGAATTTACAAACAAACAAAAACTTTAATTCACAAATATATGAAAAAAATATCGGGCAAAAAGAATATTTTAATGAACTTAAAATTTATGAGTCAAAACCTCGTCGTTGTAGTCTTTTACAGGCAAAAATGGCTTATTTGACTTAGTGATTACAAGCTAAACTTAAAATATTAGTATACTGCTTAACCGGGTTTGTTATAGGCCAATCAGAAGACAGGAGGGGTTGCAATCAACCTCCGTGCGGTCAAATTTCCTCCGGGATTGCTTTCTGGGAAGAATGGAGTCCGTGGTCGGAATGTTCAGAATCCTGCGGTCCTTCCAGACAAACAAGAACAAGACAGTGTTCCACATTCGGCCAATGTTTTGGTAACTAAATTTTTGTTGGTTTTGTTTTTTATAAGTTCCCTAAAAATTTTTCTAGCCTTCAAAATGCCCGAAGAATAGAGCAGGAAATCGATGAGTTTTAACCTCGGTTGTATATTATATTAAAGCAAAAAGATGTGAAGCCCTCCTCCCAGGCAAACCAGAAGAAAACCAAGCAGTGTTTCACATTCGGCCAGTGCTTTTTTAACTATTTTTTGTTTGTTCTTTTAAAATTTAAAATTTCTTAAAAATATTGATAGACTTCAAAATTCTCTCAGAAAGAATAGAGCAGAAAAAAAACGGCATTTTCAGCACGGGAGTATACGTTTCAACAAAAAAAAATTGGAGCTCCGTGGTACTGCATCGCCACCCATATATAAAACTTTTTTATTATATACTCGAAAAAAGAGTATACAACACACTATTGGCAAAGGCCATTGAACTTAAAAATCCAAACGATGTATACAAATCAAAATATATAATCATATCAATACAATTTATTTTTTACATCAGAGTCATCCATTGGATTCATGATCTTCCTATACACAGATCAGCGAGACACTATTATTGTATTTTGCTTCTGGGATACCATAATAATTTGAAAAGGTTAAGCTCAGCTTCAGTCATAACTGAGCAAATGTACACTATTTTCTTGCTTTAAAAAGCTGGCCCATAATTAAACATTTACTTCGACACACTAACTGCAATTATTAATTATTAAGGTATCATTCACTGGGTCGATTTCTATAATATTTCTTGTTCCGGTTTTAGCTCTAATCAATTTTTAGATTTTATTTTAGTTTTTAGTCTCTAATCAGATTTTAGATTTATTATAAAATTTTAGGTTAAATTGTATGTCCTTTAGTGATGTTTCCATAAGTTCCGGAGCTCCAACTGTTTTTATTAGTACTTTTATGAATAATTAAAAGGTATTTTCAAAGGTTATTTTAAAAAAAATAATTTCATTTGTTCCAACTGAACTATTTTGATATTAAAAACATCAAAATAGCTCCAAAAATACATATACAATAACTTATATACATTTAAGTTATTGTATATGTATATGTATACATATACAGCTTAACGCAGGGTTTCCTAATAAATTAAAACTAATTTGAAATAAGTAATCCAAAACAAGACCGATTTAAAAATATTTTGCAAAAAGAAAGCCTAGGTAACCAAAAAATTAAGATTTAAATTTGGTTAAATTCTGATTAGTAATAAATGAAATGTGCTATTATTTGCAAAAAATGTATATTTTACTGACTTTATTTTTTGGTAATAAAGGTTTATTCATTTATTACTGGTCGGATTTGAACCAAATTCATTATTTAAATTTTTTGCTCTCTGGCCTTTAAAAAAAACTCCAAACCTTAAAAGTAAACTTTAGACACAAATTTTATTTAAGTATTTTAAATTTTTATTTGATTTTGTTCCAGGGGCCTATTTCATAAAGACGTTTTTAAATTTTTATTTTACAAATCTCCCCCTATTTTTTATAAAAAACATAATAGAGGATATACGACAGGTCGAATATTGATCGGTGAATAAAGATAAAATGACGTGGCAACGACCAATCATCGCAGAGCAGTGTGCGGAGATGCTCCCCCTGGGTTACAAGTCGAAAAAACTTTATCGTGGATTTTACAAAAAATAGGCGGAGATTTGTAAAATGAGAATGTACAAAGATTTTTATGAAACAGGCCCCAGGTTTTGTTTAGGCAGCGCCGAGAGTATACGGGACTGCGCCAAACACAGCTGCCCCTTTCCGGCCGGACCCAAGTGGTACCCCTGGGGCCCCTGGTCTCAGTGCAGCGTCAGCTGCGGTCGAGGCGAACGCTTGAGAAATCGAGAATGCTCCACTCCAGCATTTTGCACAGGTTATGGTCTATTGAAAATACGCAAAATATTAAAAACAACAATATTTGTTTTTGGAAAAAGCTATGTACTAAAGTTACTGATAGAATTCATCTTTAGTATTGTAACTGTACGGTTATCCTCAGCTTATTTATTTTTGCTCAGATAATGAAAATACCATATAATAAAACTGTTATGGCGCTTTGGCGCTGTGACAGAACGCACGTCTTATACATTCTGAAGGTCCCTGGATTGATTCCTGACTGGGACACGCTACGTTCTGATAATATTCTTGTTTGTTAATATTGTTATATTTAGTATTTGGTTGCGTAGTTAGTGCTAAATAACATCGGCGTTACGTATATCCTGCTTTATGCAAAATAAATAAATAATTAGTTAAAATTTGTGGTTACTACAAGTATTCATTACTATAAAAATTAATTCAACAAAAAGTTATATACTCGTTATTATATCAATGATAAAATTAAAATTTTTAAAACAAATCTAATTTACATATAGGTGAAAATAGGGACAGACAAGAGTGTTTTCAGGGGCAGTGCATACCTGTACCCAAACTCTGGAGTCAGTGGAACCCATGGAGTGAATGCGATAGAAGCTGCGGTTTTGGTCAGCGAACCAGAGACCGTTTTTGTCCAAGTGGAGGTAATTCATAACTTTTGTGCAAACACCTTTTAAAATAAGTTAAAAATATTTGTTGTTATTTTAGCTGCGGCAATCTTAGATGGACTTTTTATTAGTATTATGCAGACTTAACAAACAATTATGCTTAAAATTATAAAAAATCAACACAATTTGAACAAAGACCGATGACTGAATGATTTCATAACAGGTTTTTTGGCACGCTTTATCCTCTATCAGAGTTGTAAGCAAGCTGTGATTTTATGGCCCAACCCCATTAACCAAATTTCGTTAAAAAATCACAATATGGCCTGGAATAGCCATTGTATTTAGATTTTTGAGACAAACAATTGCTTATAGAATGTGCTGGGAGGCCATCTGAGATGGAGCCTTGCATCCTGCCGCCGTGCGAAATCGGCACCGGAGCCTCTTGGACCATCTGGGGCCCTTGGACTAGCTGCTCCGTCACCTGCGGCGAAGGGATCCGCTTGCGGAATCGATTCTGTTTGGGCGGGACGGACTGCAGCGGCAGCCCTGAGGACATCGCATCCTGCATTTTACCGCCGTGCGGCCCTTTGTCTTTGTGGGGTCAGTGGTCCAGGTAAGCGTTTTCACTAGATATAGATACAACACTTGCGGTTGCTTCAGTACAGATAAAAGATAGACTACAGGGGCAGGTCCACTAAACCCGTGCTGACTAGGTTCTATCGTAGCACGTTGTTTAAAACTCTTGTTAAAGTTTTAATTTCTGGGTTTTTTCTCGGAAAATCTAACAGAACTTTTTGTTTACATGACATAAACTGATATTTTATTAATTTTAAACATATTTGTTGTACATACAAACTATTAAAGCAATAACCCTTAGTTACAGGCTAGCAAAGCTCATAACTACGGTTTAAGACTTTATTCAAATTTATTTCAAACAAATATGTGTAAAACTCGTTAAATATTAATTTATTCTTATCTAAAAAAAGAGTCCCATAAGTTTTCTCAAGAAAAAACCCAGAAATTAAAACATTAACAAGAGTTTTAAGCAACGTGCTAAGATAGCACCTAGTCAGCACGCGTTCAGTGGACCCGCCCCAGGTAGATGGTTTAGTTTGTTTGCGTGTCAACTTTTGCGAACACCTCATTTAAAATCATGACGCACAAAACATTCAATAAATTCCCAACTGTTGCGTAATCTGTTTGGTTCATAATATATTTGGCACCAAATCACTGTATTTTGATTGGCTATTACAGAGTCTCCTATTTTTCTTCTTAAACACATAAACCAGCCACGTCTGGTTCGCCTATAATAGATTAAAATATACCCTATCTGCATGAATATTGTTTAGTTCACAGAGCTCACTTGACGCTGTGGTGTCAGTGGTTTAGGTATTTTATTGCGCTGGACGTATGAGTAAGCTTATTTGATTAGTAAAAAAATAACAACAAGGAATAGATATTGTATTATTTTGTTTACATCCCAAGTAGAGTGTAAATTTGATAAATTATTTAAGTTAAATATTATAATTATAAATTAAGCACTAGGTTTACGTTTGTAAAATCCATTAAAATCCATGAAATAGTTTTTGCTATAGAGGCACTTTATCCCAGTAAGGACGGCTCTTGAACTTGCCCCCGGAAGACTGGAGGCAGGCATACCTGCTTTGGCAGTAGGGTTGTGATTTTTAGGAGGCGAGTAAAGCTGCCTCGGAGGCAGGTGGTCCTGCCTAGTATGTTCAAGCATATACAGGTTTGAAGGCAGGTAGGAGGCAGCTAAAACTGCCTCGGAGGAGGAGGCAGTTATACTTGCCGTCAATCTTTCAAAGGCAGGTTTAAGAGCTGTCCTTACCGGGATAAAGCGCATCTATAGCAAAAACTATTTTATAAAATTTAATAGATTATACAAACGTAAAACTAGTGCTTCATTATACTTAAAATATATAACCTAAATGATTTATGAAATTTACACTTTACTTAAGATGTACACAAAATGATAAAATCTCTATTTTTATTGTTAACAAATAAATATAGTATTATTTAGTGTAGATTCCAAGTATGTGCACAAAATAAAGCATTTTTACCGGTTATTATACCATTAAAATTAATGAATTATTGTGAAAATAAATTTTAATATGCAGAAAATATATTTTAACATCCCACCTAACTGAAATTGACATATCCATAAAAATTTTTTCAACATTGGAATATTTGTTGATTAAATCAGAAACTATGGAAATTCTAATTTATCTACCTTATATAATATTGGTCTTTTTGAGTTGTATGTAACTGAACGAAGTAGTTACA
>JASAMX010015813.1:0-28231 GCA_030248175.1 Microlaimidae sp. YZB2_3
AGCCTGTCATGAAACCAATTTAAATTTTAAAGAACAAAAAAATTAAACCTAAAAAACCTATCATGTATAAAATATTCTTTTATTATTTAGAATACATAAAACATTTGTTTAAAGAGTTTTCAATATATCAATCAAAACCGTAACAAAAATATTGCTAGCTAATTCATACAAAACAAAATCCAAGCATCGATATGATCTTACAGCGTTTACAAATTCACAATACACACTCCATTTTGTTACCAAATAAATAATTATGTTCAAGTTCAATAAAAAATTGCATAATGACAACCCCTTGCAAATTACGATATTACATAATACAATTACAAATAATATACATTTATAACGTACTTATTATAACAAGTTGCACAAAGAAACCTTTTTAATTGTTCCAACACACCCGCCGTCTTGAACGAAAAGTGTAGGTAGGCAGTTAAGATAGGTGTGGGGGCATAGGTGGGCAGCCTCCCGGATTTTGAGGGGTTATACCCATACATGGGCAAGTTGGTCCGGAGTGGGGGGGTTAAACCCCAAATTAGGGGGGGGGGGGTTAAAATCCGAGAAACGCAAAATACCCATATCGTTTTTTTCCGGAGTGCATTTTACCCATATCGTTTTTTGATTTTGAAGGAAAAAAAGATAAAAAACGCTAATTTTAGGTCAAAAAGTCTTTTTTATTGCATTTTTGAGCTTTTTATTGCTTAAAACATTCATTTTGACCTCAAAAGTTAAGTTTGGAGGCAGTTAGAAGTCATTTTAAAGACATTTTTTTCTTCATTTTTCCAAAATTGGGGGGAGGGGGGTTAACTTTTTCTCCCCCCCCAAACCCCACTTCTCAGAATTTGGGGGGGGGGTTAACCCCCCAACCCCCCCGTGCCCATGTATGGTAGGCAGTTAAGATAGGGGTGGGGGCATAGGTGGGCAGCCTCCCGGATTTTGAGGGGTTATACCGTATACCCGACCCCAAATTTTAGGGGGATGTCCGGGGTACCCCCAAATTTTAGGGGGGTGTCGGCTATAATCGGGATTTTTTTTTGGGGGTTGACCCCTCCAACCACCCCCCCTGCCCACTTATGGATGTGAGAGAGTGGGATTGAAGTGTTACACCGTCAAAAAAATTCAAAATTATGCCGACAGACAACCCCCTAGGGTTTTTTTTGGAACACGATCTCGGAAAAAAAATCCCAGTAGTTAAAACGCTTGGATACCTCCTTTATTCTCAAGCGGTCGCATTCCCACCCCCCCGGGCAAAAAACTATCCGGGTGGCTTCCCATCTCCCTTGACATGAATGGCGGAGAGTCGCTTAAGTAAGCAATCAAGCTAACGAACCTGTAGCCGGGCAGCACTCGGGCTAGGTCTGGCCGGTTCAATAAACTTTTTTTCCCTAAATGATTTTCGTCTCATGACAGGTTTTTATTATTTTAAAATTAACACCTTTAAAATTTTAAAATTAACACTCTCATGACAGGCGAACTTGCACCTTTATGGAATAATGGAAAATTAATAGTATAAAAAATATATTAATTTTCTTCCAGTTATATTTTCTAATTTCGAATTAGTCACAAGCAAGAATATATAATACAAGAGAATGTCCGACTGTACACTAAATTTTTGACCAAAATTTTGCGAGAAAACTCGCACTTTTGAATTTATGTGCCACTTTTCTCGCAAAAATCCGCCATTTTCCGCTAGTTTTCCCGCGCTGCGAGTTTTAACAGTGTTAGTTTTCTCGCAGTGGGGACTGCGACTTATTTTGCACTCTATACTGCTTTATTTGCACTGCGAGTCTGGCTGCACAACAAAAAAATACAAACAAAGCGGGGCGAAAATTTTCTGTTTAAATGAGTAAAAATCGTGTTTTTTTTACCTTAAGGTGTTAAAACTTTTTAGTTTTATTGAAATAAAGTAACTCTCCAACGTTTTAAAATTAAATAAAACAAGTTTCGATGTGTTTTACAATGATCACCATCGTCTGTATTTTTTTTTGTTATGCAGTTAGACTCGCAGTGCTAAAATAATCGCAGTGCGAATAAAGCTGTATTGAGTGCAAAAGAAGTCGCAGTCCCCACTGCGAGAAAACTAATACTGTGTTAAAAATGGCAGCGCGAGAAAACTAGCAGAAAATGGCGGATTTTTGCGAGAAAAGTCGCACACGAATTTAAAAGTGCGACTTTTTTCGCAAAATTTTGGTCAAAAGTTTAGTGTACAGTCGGACATTCTCTTGTGTTATATATTCTTGTCACAAGTGATACACAATTTTTTTTTAATTTTTAGGCGCACTGCGTTGAATAAAAGATGCAAAGCTAAGTGCCCAATCTAAGCTAACCAAATCATAATTTTTTTTAAAAACGTTTGACTCTTTTTTCCGCGGGGTCAACTTTTGCTTTTAGAGTCAATTTCCATTCCATTCCAAAAGCCCATTGCTGTTTTTCTCGCCTCACGAAAAATTATACAACAACATTACCAATTCCAATTATACACAAAAAAACAACACAGATACCACACACAAACGGAATACAGCGTAAAATGTTTCTACGTAATCAAAATTTTATAATATTTCTCCACATTGCAAAAAAATCAGCTAACGAAAACATGAAATTTTCAACAAAAAAAAACTGCCAAGTTTTTAAAAAACCGAGCTCAAAACTTTTCAGGGAGTTTTCAAAAGCAATTTTTTAAAATAATGTACACAACATTTACTTAAAATCTAAACGCTGCATTTAACAAAAAATAAGAATCGTCGTAATGTTCTAAAACATATCGTCGTTACTACGCAAAATGAGCCGCAGTTCGTATAAAATATGTGCGCCTGTCACTCATTTTAAATTGAAAACAGGACCGTATTAACTACAGATTGAGTCACAGCCACGTGTATTTTATAATGACAGTGGCTTATTTTGCCGTAGTAACGACGATTTGCGTATTCTATTCTTCAGTCGACAGCTAAATTTTTTTTACCTTTTGCATATGCCAATATACTAATCGCATTAATTTTATCAAAATCGAATTAATGATATTTATATTTGTTTGACTCATAACAAGGGTTATGTTAATTAATACAATACCAACTTAAAATGCTTTTAAAGATTCTTTATACATACTCTTAAACCGAATAAAATTATTTTCTTGTATTGTAAAAAATTCGTGAAAATCTATTATTTTGCTAATGTAACTTGAAAAAATTATGCGGCCCATGATCTTATACTTAAAAAAAAAGAGAAAAATCTAAAATTTTGTCTACGGACCACTTTGATTTTGATTTACTGAACAACATTTTTTTAAAGCAGGTTTTTATTGGATTTTAAATTTGCTTTTTTTACAACACAATAAGCGCAAAAATTAGTAACCTAAGGCCGATATTTTGAATTACAATGACGGGTATTTTACCGGAATATTTTCGTGAATCTGACAAAAGTTGATAAGAAAATTTTTCATTTTATTCGTGGTTGCTTTGGTTGATGGATTAATAGCCTCGTAAACGAGTTGGCATATTAGCCTATATTATAAAACATTAATTATTGCCGAGTGGCGAAAGCGCGCTTTAAACAACAATTACACGCAGACGCAAACCAGGCAAAATAAAGCCGTGTCGAAATATATAAAGTTTTTGTGATTTTTTTCCTGTTTTTTTTTACCACTACATGGGTCATAAAGTGGCAAGCTGCTTAGAAATTGGATGGCTGGTCGGGGGCGTAGCCAGGATTTTGTTTTGTATGAATTAGCTAGCAATATTTTTGTTACGGTTTTGATTGATATATTGAAAACTCTTTAAACAAATGTTTTATGTATTCTAAATAATAAAATAATATTTTATACATGATAGGTTTTTTAGGTTTAATTTTTTTGTTCTTTAAAATTTAAATTGGTTTCAAATCTGTCGGGTGTGTTTTTTTTTGTTTTATTTTTCTTTCAATAATCTGACGCAACTTTTGTTTGTTGAATCGTGTATAACAGATAGTAGTTTCATCTCGTTCGTTGTACGGTAGTCACCTCACCTTAGGTTTTTGTTCTTTATATAATTAAGCTCATGCGAATCTAGTCTCCTTAGCTCATTTTATTTTGTACATTTAACTCCGTAGTAAACAATAATTTTTTTTTGTAATACACTAAATTATTTTGTGCGCATTATTTTTAAAAGTGAAGGCTCTGTGCTGTATTGAAGAGTCGTGTACTAACTGTGTACAGAAATTGTTAGGACGCTACTAATTTAGAGTTTAGAGACTTAAATACTACTATTTAATAGATTTTTGCTTATTTCTACCTGTCTTATGAATTAAAGGCTTTGTTAGCAGTACAGCGACCAGCCGAATCTAAGTGGTCATGGTCTTGTGAATTTGAAAACTCTAAATTTTTAGAGCGAAATTCTCTTGCTAAAATTAAAAAAAAATTGATACACCGAAAAATCTTTAAATGTGTAATTCTTGTAAATGCTGATAATAATAATAATGGCGTATCCCATTATTATTATGACACACTGATAAAATACTATAAAATGGCACTCGCTCGAATTAAATAGAGCGTATGCCAGACCTGTGCAGTCCCACCGCCCGGGTTTTTATTGGGGTGGCAGTTCCAAAATGGGGGGACACGGAGGGGGGGGGGCAAAAGCAGGGGAGAAAGAGAAAAAAAAAAGAAAAAAAGAAAAAGGGACAAAAAAGTGTAGGTCTAAAATGGTTTAAAATGCATTGAAATACGCTAAAAACTGCAAAAAAATTCGCGACGATGGCGTCATAATAGGTCAAACATGGCGCCATAATTTTTGGGTACCTGTTCATTTTTGGGCCGGGGAGGGGGAGGCACAGCCACTAATATTTGGGGGGGGTGTATTTTCACATTGGGCACAAGTCTGGCGTATGTCATTAAAAAATTTAAAATAAGCCTTTAAATAACCCAAAAATCAAACTTTTTAATTGGTCCTTTGGACACTTTGGACAAAGTATAAACCAGGCGCAAAAGTTTGCCATTCATTATAGAAATATACACCGGCACTGCTTTTTACACGGGAATTTTGGTTTTTTTCACTATTTTGACAGGGTAACTGCCTTAAATTCGGCTAGCCTTAATTTCGGCCACTGACTGTTACATGCGCAAAGTTGTAAAGTCGAACTGGGTATGGATAAAGATCACATGACGATCTGTCTAGCCATTCGTAGTTCATTTCATAACTTTGCCCATGGCAAAAAGAACGGCTGGTAGCCGAAATTGAGGCTGGCCGAATTTAAGTCAACCACCATATTACGAAGAGTTTTCAAGACTAGAAATTCTGGACGTGTAAGCTCAACCTCTCCTGGCCACCTGTGTAAACTAGTAAATAAGCCAAAGTTTTTAATTAATATAATTTGTGCAATATCTTTGTAATCATTTTTTTTTATAATTGAATACATGATGGTTAAAAATATTTCGTTCGTGTTGTTTGTGTAAGACATACTTACGTCAATCTAATCATTTGAAAATGAATATAAATAACAAACACATATTATAAATATGCAATTATTTGCGTTTAATTTTAAACCACTTAAACTCAATTATCGCTTTAAAATATCCGTTTATATTTCCACCATTTTGCTGCCGTTTTGCTGGCAAGTAATAATTCTTTGTTTTTAAAATTAGTCATTTTTTTTTCGTCTAAATACTCCTAAAATGAAATAAAAGACACGCCTTTTGAAAATTTAGCGGCTTTATACATGTCGGAAAAGTTTTTTGTTCAGTAGTATATATTGGGAAAATGTTATTAAAACTTCCAAGCGATGATGTATTATTTTCTAAGTTAAAAAACATTATCTGTCGGTTTGGCGTCGTGTGTTTTTTTTTACTTGTATCTTCACTTCATGGTGTTTTGTGTTTTATTATTTTGTTGGCTTCCGATTAATCATTTTGTAGACGTTTAAATTTACAGACGACTGGATGATATATAAAAATATATTATGCCTATAATTTTTACATGTGCATTGATGCAAAACGTAACGCAGTAAAAACAAACGCTATAATCGGTGTTTTATTTGAAAAGAAAAAAAGAAACGTTAAATCTTAAAATTTTTCCTTTATTATAGTTTTTTAACACTACAGGCATGTGGACAATTCTATAAAATATGGTCATGGTCTTTGCTCAAAAATAAAAAAAACCTTGTTCCAGGCATAACACACAAGTGCTTCGTAAAAAATAACTAACAAGGTGTGGAATTTTCATTATGATTTATGATTTTCTTATATCCACTCAAACAATGCATCTAAAACATTAAATAATCTTAGATATTGGTGATGGTTTATAAATGAATAGTTCCACATATCGATTATCTTAATGTTACGATAAAATTAAAGAAATATTAATAAAATCGCTGTAAATTAAATACAGAAAAAAGCACAAAAGTAAAAAACAATTTGAGATTAGATAGCTTTGCTTAACTTGGTTTATGTTAATTTATAGTTGATGCATATTCAGAGGTTATAATGGGCACTGCTCCCCCCGAGGTTATAATGGGGGGACAATTCTAAAACGAGGGGGGCAACTTTTTTGAAACGGGGGGCAATAAAACGGGGGGGGGAACAAGCAGGGGGAAAGAAAAAAAGGAGAAAAAAAGAAAGGAAAAGGGAAAAAAGGGCGAAAATAAGGTAGCATATTCAATTATTAGGCCGAATATTTGAAGAATCTCCTCCACTAAAATCATTACATTAAGTTAAATGAGGCGGCGAATTGTCCCTTTCAAAAATATCGTCCTTACTACGGCAAAATAAGCCACAGTTCGTATAAAATATGTGTTTCTGTGACTTATTTTAAATTTAGAACAGGACCCTATTAACTACAGAATGAGTCTCAGTCAGGTGTATTTTATAATGACAATGGCTCATTTTGTCGTAGTAACGATGATATGTCTCCCACTACTATTTAAAAATTACATCCCAATTACAAGTTGAAAACGCAACGTGGTCCAAAAGATTGGACACCTACTATACTTAAATAAAACCGACAAAAAGATTAGTCTTTTAGTACAGAATGAAAGCTTGATACGCCGTCCAAAAGACCCAAGCGAGAAGATCGACTACGGCTAATCTGAAACCTTTTTTGAATGTTGAATAGCGTTTAGATATTTCTTAGCGCTTCAAAACCCCCCCTTCGACAAAATATGGTGGGTATCCAGACCTGTAAAAAAGCGAAAATTAAGTAGAAACAGATCTAGAATGGCTTAAAGTGCATTAAAATACGCTAAAAACTGCAAAAGTTTCGCGAAAATACCGTCATAAAGGTTAATAGGTCAAAAAAGGGTGCCAAAATTTTTCGTAATTTTTCATTTTTGGGCGGGGGGGGGGGGCACAGGCACTAATATTCCGGTGGGGCATTTCTCGTGCACTGTCCTGGGTATCTTCCTCTTTAAAACATTTTTTAAACGTTTAATCCCCATTCCAGTGTAAGGATAAGGAGAGGCCTGCACTTTTGAAAAAAATTTATGACAATACAGACCTGTGCACTGCCCCCCGGGTTAAAACGGGGGGGTAACGCAAAATGGGGGGCACGGGGGGCAACTTTTTTGAAACGGGGGGGGGGAAAGCAGGAGGGAAAAGAAAAAAGAGAAAAAGACGGGAAAAGGGAAAAAAGAGACAAAAAAAAGCCAAAATAAGGTAAAAATTGTTCTAAAATGGCTTAAAATACATTGAAATAGGCTAAAAACTGCAAAAAAATCGCGATGATGGCGTCATCATAGGTCAAAAATGGCGTCATAATTTTAGGGTACTTTTTCATTTTTTGGCGGGGGGGGGGGGGCAATAAAACGGGGGGTGGGGGCAAATCCTCCAATAAAACGGGGGGGCATTTCCAGACCGTGCACAGGTCTGACGATATAAAAATCGTATACAAAAATATCTTCTATCCCATTTAAATGATCAAATTTATGTATGAATGAAATTATTATATTGGTCGCAACAAATTCCTCATTTAATACTAGGTTGATCAGGCTAAAATGTGAAAATTTTAGTATAAAGAGCAAAGTCTTATTTTGTTTTTTAATCCAACTTACGTGAAATATACAAATTTATAAAACTTCCAGCTTTTGTACACCCAGTTATTAGTTAAAAAAGTCTACGAAAAACGTGTAGTGAAACAGACTCAGCTAGCTATCATAGTTTTCAAACGTATTGGTCATACGCAAAAGTTATATTATAGTGTAATTGAAGACCATACATAGCTCTATACTGGTAATTTTGTACCAATTTACCGTTGTATTAGCAGAAGTAAATCCAAAATATTTCTCTCTGTGCCTCTGTGCACAATTTTTCAAAGACTAGAAATCATTATAGTTAGTAATATCAAGAATATATAAGACAAGAGAATGTCCGACTGTACACTAAATTTTTGACCAAAATTTTGCGAGAAAAGACGCACTTTCGAATTCATGTGCGACTTTTCTCGCAAAAATCCGCCATTTTCTGCTAGTTTTCCCGCGCTGCGATTTTAACACAGTGTTAGTTTTCTTGCAATGGGGACTGCGACTTCTTTTGCATTCTATGGTGCTTTAGTCGCACTGCGATTATTTTCGCACTGCGAGTCTGGATGCACAACAAAAAAAATACAGACGCCGGTAGTCATTTTCAATGGAGTAAAACACTTCAAATCTAGCTTTATTTAAATTTAAAACGTTGGAAATTTAGTTTATTTCATAAAACTAAAAAGTTTTTACATCTTAACGTAAAAAACCGACTTTTACTCATTTAAACACAAAATTTGTGCTCCGTTTTGTTTTGTTTTTTGTTGTGCAGCTAGACTCGCAGTGCCAAAATAATCATAGTGCGAATAAAGACGTATAGAGTGCAAAAGAAGTTGCAGTCCCCACTACGAGAAAACTGACACTGTGTTAAAAATCGCAGCGGTGAAAAACTAGCAGAAACTGGCGGATTTTGCGAGAAAAGTCGCACATCAATTCAAAAGTGCGAGTTTTCTCGCAAAATTTTGGTCAAAAATTTAGTGTACAGTCAGACATTCTCTTGTGTTATATATTCTTGCTAATATGAAGATTTGGTTATAACCGAAACAGCGAACGAAAATTGGATTTTATCGTTTAATCGTCATTACTGTCACAAAATGTGTCAGAAGCGTTATAAAATACGCGTTCGTAACTCTGACTCTTTTCATCTTTTAAGACGGATATTGTAAACTTTATGAGTCGGAGTCAACTTGATTTTATAGTGACTCTGACTCTTTGTGTCAGAGTAATGAAATTATGTTGCTGTCCATGTTTCCGGGTTGCGAATTGTCGTGACTGCGGCGAAATGAGCAAAATAAAAAAAACATAAAATAAAATATATAAAATATATGCGACTATAACTCATTTTAGATTTTAAAAATCGTTTTTTTAACTACAGAACAAGACACATTCAGGTGTAATTTTATAATGACTGCGGCTCATTTTGCTGTAGTAACAACGGAATGTGTTATTTTGGTTTTTTAAAGACCGAAGAATCAGCGCTAATAGTGGAAAAATCACCACGCATAATGAATTGTGATATGAGTAAAATAATGGGAATAATTAAATTAGATATTGCTACATTCTAATGGAAATATTCTCCGCTGGAACTCGGATTTCTGACAGCTTCAGTACGCTAAACGTGCATTTTGCCACTGCACCACGACTTCTACATGCTGGGCGAGTAAAAGAAAGCAGTAGAATGTTAATTTCGCTACCATTTACACCGCTACTGCATTAGTGCGTGTAACACACAACCAGCATTTAACCCTTTCTGGTTTTTATTGCGCCCAAAAGACGGGTTGAAAACCAGTCTAGGCGTCTTAGCGTTGGAAAGCGTAACCAGCTCGGGTTGGGCGTTTAGTTAAGACGCGAAGTTCAACACTGAACAGTGGTGGCGCCGTTGCTCTGATCTTCGCGTAAAAACGCGTTTTTTCTCTCAGAAATCAGAAAGGGTTAAGGGGCGAGAAGGTGTTAAATCTTAATTTAGCAATCGCCCGCGTATGCTGTTTCCGATGCGGTCTCAATTTTTTCTGTTATGGTTAGTTTTTTTTTTATTTTGGCTCGTTTCCCATTCATTAGTGTGCATGCTTCTGCACATTAGTGTGCACGCCCATTCCCTATAATATCGTCTTTACCCTGACACAATGAGTCAGAAGCGTCATAAAATACTCGTAACTCCGACTCTTTTTTTTTTTGTTGATTTTATACTAATTGCGACTCTTTGTGTCAGAATAACGACGATATAATCCTTTGCGAGAGCGGTCCTTCGGTTCGGAACTATTTAGCCGTGTTAAACAGGAAAATATCGCTACAAGTTGCAATAAAAATAGCTCCGAAGAGTTTTAAGCGTTTACCAGTGTGCAACCCCTGAAAACGGCACTTGGACGAACTTGGAATAAAAAAAAAAAGAAAGAACAACTTAATTAAATGAATGAATGGACCGTATCCGTGAGTAGTTTGTTTCTAGAAACTTTGTTATGTAATTTTCGGTTCAAGTGGTAAAATCCTTTAAAAAATATATTCTGCACATCCTCCAAACAAATTGCGTGATGCATAGTGGGATTATTGACTGTAAATTGGTATAGTAGTGTTTGTTTTTCGTAAAATTATATACCTTACAATTTAGCAATGATTAATTTTATGGGCAGCTGTAAGGAGTTTAGTAAACAATATCTTTTTAAAACTTTTGAACTAAAACTTTTTTCTACTCTCTCTAAAAAAATCAAAACTAAACACATCCTCCTATAGCCTACCTTCATGTTTTTTACCATCAGTATTATTTAGCCACCTTTGCAATCTAACATTGTTTTTTTACGGATTCTTTGTTTTTCTTTACAATAAAGAAATGTTCAATTATTTAAAATTCTGCTCGGGAAAACATCTCTTTAAGAAACAACAGTGTTCAATCTTAATAAAAAATTTTTAAAGATATTGTTTAGTAAATTTTGATATTTTGAATTTCGATTGGATTGAAAAAATATAGTACTAGAATGTTTATTTATTTACCTAATTTTGAAATTAAAGCAAGTGATACCATATTTGGGATGTGTTTTTTATTATGTTGCGTAAATACCCAAGTATTTTTGGCAGTACACAAACTAACGCAATTTTAAAAAGTATCTAAAACATTTTTTAAATTTGCAATTTTGTTGATTGCCATGAAATTTGGCTATTGATAATATTTTTCTATTAACTTAATCGTCAGCAATTAATTTGAAGAAAAAGTGATTAGGAGAAAAGGTCTTTAAAATTAAGTGCTAAATTATCATCATTAATATTCACACTGGTGAAATATGAAAATTATATAGCTATACGTATATAGAAAACGGATCAATAAAATAGTACAGGTATTTTTAAAGTTTAAATCGTTTTTTGGGGGAAAAATTTAATTGCTGATGACGACTTAATAATTCTTTCTTTAACCCCTTGTTATAATGAAAAACGTGCAATATGCCAGAACACGATTATTCCCCCGAAAGCTGGTTCACCACACTTTTACAAAAATTGAAAACGCGCGTTCACACTGCAGTGATAAATGAAACATGCAACGTACATCAGGGGTGTAAAAGGGGATATTGTAAAAAAAACCTGGGTGAATTACACTTTGCTTTAAAAAAACACAAAATCTGTAAAACATTAAATCAACAATAAAAAGTGTTAATTTTTAATACACCTTATTTAAACTTAAGATGGACACGCAATACACCATCTGCTGTTGTTTTTGTGTTTTTTTTTTGACTTGTGACCCACCAAAACCTTCACGGTTTTTTTGAGGAGATATATTATTTCAACCGCCAAAAACTATACGTAGCATCCTCACTGAAAACTGAAAATTTAATAGTTGTCTCTAAATTATTATACATAAGAAAAGGAGGGTGACAAACCTGCCCAACCCCACCAAAACCCTTTTTTTTACTTTTGATATGAAGATTCTTGTCCCTCGGGAGTTGCGAGCGGCTTCTGCAGTGTGAACGAGCCGCCCTTTAATAGTACTGTGCAAATATAACGTAAACAGCTGCTGCAGGTAATCTTGGGGAGCAACGCAACGGAACGACTTCTCCCAGTCCCGATGTCCAAGAGCCCCACGGACCAGGCCGTAAGCCATTTTGTTGCCTGCAGTCGGATAATTTTTCCCTAGAACCGCCTCCGGTCCGGTCCCGGGAGGGTCTCCATCCGGGCCCGGGATATATCGGACCGAGTCCTATATGTCCCAGGATCTGAGGAGTTCCTATGGGAAATTATTCGCCCCGTTGTTGTAATTGGATATTATGTTGTACTCGCGAATCTACGTAATGCACTCGATACGTATTGTATAGCTTCTCCGCCGCGACAGAATGGGCCCAAATCGGTATTCGATAAAGTGTAAAATTGGAAAGTGTCACAAGCTCGTAGTTAACGCACCATTTGTCTTGTATTACTATGGGACTTTAAACTTCAAAATCTTGACAAGTGTAATACAGCGCAAACGTACAAACTAGTGATGTTCCTCAGAGCTCCGGAACTCCTGGGCGAAGTTCTGTTTTTTATATATACCAAAAGAACAACCTCGGATCTCTAGACCACGGTATTGACAGTTGGAACTTCACTAGTACAAACTACTGAAGTTTTTATACCCTCAATATCATGCTCCAGAGCTCCGGCCATTTTAAGCAGAAGGAGCCTCGGAGCTCCGGTCATTGTAAGCGGAAGGAGCTCCGGAGCTCCGACCATTTTAAGCGGAAGGAGCTCCGGAGCTCCGCCCCTTAAATGAGCGATTTCAAGCGTATTTAACCTTGAAATATGTTTTAAATTATTCTATTTGCATATTTAGGACTTTTTTATTGTGTTTAATAAGTTTTGAAAAAAAAATTTAGTTTACAAAATATTTTTGATGAAATAATTTATGTTATTACTCTTTAATTATTCATAAAATTAGTACCGAAATCGGGCGGAGCTCCGGGGATTGTTCCGGAGCTCCTGAAAGCGGATCTCCGGGAACATGACCAGTACAAACAGTTTTAAAGTCGCGCAATTTTATACCGGTTTGATCTTATTCTGTCAAAACGGGGACACTGCGAGTTTTTCACTCGATCGTCTATACCACACACTGTTTCTCTCACACAACTCTCTCTCTTATACTGTTTGCCAAGTTGGTTTTTGCCGGGCGCGGTTGCGCTGCGCAATTACGGTACACACATGTTACGTTATGCAGTTACCAAATGATTAAATTATTTTTTATTGGTTTAAACAATACTTGTAAAAAAATGCGCTAAATAATGTTTGGAATACATTGAGAATAGAGAACATATAACATACAATGCAATAAATACATTATACATAAACTCTCAAATAAAGTGTGGTTATTTATATGTGTTTTTTCTTTCAACTTTTCACTATTTAAATAATATGTAATTTATGCTGAGGATATAAAATTTATCGTGAGACACAATCATTTGAAATACAAAATATTACGTGTGCCTGTTTAAAAAAAGAGTATATCATTAGAATCCATTATTATCCAGGTATTTTTGTTTATTCATAAGTTTCATAAAGACCTTTTAACACTACCATTAGAAATCTAAAGAAATAGTTTGAAACAGCTTTGACGACCCAAATTAGAAGTGAAAATAACCAGATGCTGAAAAATTTAGACAGCGAAATTTATTGAAAAATTTGGCCGATACAGGAATTGAACCTGTAACCTCCAAAGTCGACTCTGGCGTGCTATCCATTACACCATAGGCCGGTCAATGAAAGAGGAAAGATAAATTGCCTTTTATTAACGCTTGCACTTCGAGTTTTCACAGAAGGGACACAATGTGTCACACAGCTGTGTGTGAGATCAAACACCAAAGTTCCAATAAGCATCCGGAAGATTCTGTAGGATTTTGGATTTCCAATGATTGTGACGTTCAACAGCTCTAATAAAGCTAGTTTTTGACAGAAAGAGTTCAAAAGATTTTGCGATTTTTAGCTGTTTAATAAAAAAAAGCGATTTAATTTCCGGCCTCAATACATCTGCACTTGCGTACTAGACTTTACAGCACCACCAGTTGAGTTTACTTTATAAAACCAGTTGAGTTTACTTTATAAAACAGGAAAGACAGTTTTAAACCTTTCTCTCGTAATGGATATATATGTCTAAGTGCAAAGTCTTAGGCATAAAAAGATACCTTGAAAGCAACTACAACTGCTTTAGAGGCGGTAGGATGTTGTATAGGCATGTTAAAAAAAAAGAAGGAGTTGTTTCTGCCTGGTTTAGAATTAACGTCAGTAGGAAGCAATCAAGGTCGTTAGGATGCGTTAACGCGCTGCTTATGGAAATCAGGGATTCTGCTGTCTTACTGGAATTAAAAAGGCGTAGATCAACTTTGGTTCCTATTGGAATACTGTTCATTTTGCACTTGTGCAATCTTTTTGCAGAAAAATATGGATACGTATGTGATATTGTTAGGATCCTCAGACGTATCTTTTTTTGCATTTTTCATGTTTCTTATCATATAAAGATTAAGGTTCATGTACTCTTTAAAACAAAGTTATTAAAGTGAAAATATACAGAGTAGTGTAGCGACTGTTAAAAATATTCGGTAAGGTAAGATAAAAAAATTGTGATAAAGTTGAAAGAAAAAATCCTACGTTAGTTATGTCACACTAAAAATAAACTACAAATAGGTCAGTATAATATTGATTTTTTTGTTTTGTTCAAAACCAACTGCTGCAAAAAAAAACCCACATCCTGGAAACGCGCGTCCGTCCCCGCACACACGCACGCGCGGTACACACACACACACACACACACACACACTTATAGGATAATCTATAATTTAAAAATTACCATCTTTGATTAAAATCTTTGATCTTTTGCACTTAAAGTTTCCTCTTTCTTGACAATATTCTCTTTATCAATCAACTGTCATACACTCTAATTCACGTTTGTTTATAATGTTTAGTTTCAGGGCTTTTAAAATACACACAGCTAGAAAAAGATGCGGCAATTTCAAAATCCCATCACATTAATAAATTTAAAACGTTCACGCAACTAGAAAACGCTGTTTATCACGCACAAAGCCGAGATGTTGCGTTGTTTTATCCGCGCTAAACATCAAACCAACGAAATATTAGGCTTATGAAAAATTAAAATCTAGACAATGGTTCGGGACGGCATTATGTAGATTTGCGTTGACTGAAGTATTTTGATTTCAATTTTTTTTTTAATTTTAACTATGGGTTAGTCGATTTTTGTTTTTATCACTAAGTTGCTACGCTTATTTTATTAAAAGAAAAAATTTTTTTTGATTCTCTTTTTTTAGATTATAATATAAAATTGGAATCAAACTATTTTGTTAATAAAGTTTGCGATGTGGCATATTGTCATATAGTGTGACATAAGTAAGGTATAAGGAATAAAAAAATAATTGCTTAAACTTTTTTATTTGTTCCTTCCTAAAAGGAATCGGAAATTTTAAACAAGCAACAATATTTTTGCCACGTCTAAAAAGCCTGATTTTGAGTATTTGATTTTGGTATAGTGGCTGTAAGTTGTTATTTTTTGCTTCCAATTGAGCAAGCTGAAGTTTTGGATTGCTGTGAATAGCATACTATCTACCCATAAACGCTTTGTTGTATACAATAAAAGAATTGCATTGGAGATGAAACTTTTGTGTGTCTGGTGTACAAAAAACTTATATCATTGTGCAAGTTAATGTGATATATCAAATGATATATAAATTTTTTTGCATTAAGTTTTTTATTGTTTTTCCTCAGTGCAAATCTTTTTTTGTACAAAGTACAAGTACCTATAGCTGTGCGTGCGTGATTAATTGCTACCCATGCTTTGTTGTCCATACTTTGGTTTTGTGGTTTCTTGTATTATCGCGCCTTCACTTTTCGAAACTTAACCCACCATGATCATCAGTTTCGATTGTTTGTTTTAAAAGACTTTTTTTATTTAAGAGAGGTATATTAGTTAATTGTGTATCAAAATTATTCCTGAGAACTTGTTTAAATTAAATACTTTGTCGTGATTGACTTTACAAAGTTCCGGCAGTGAAACTTAAACTTCCCCGCCGTGTGAAAATGTAAAAACCGTGGTTTATACGGTGGCATAACGCGACTAATTACACTTGTAAAGTGTTAAAAACATAAAATTCGAATTTACCTTTGCAGACCTGTGCACGGTCTGGAAATCCCCCCGCTTTATTGGAGGATTGACCCCCTTCCCCCATTTTATTGCCCCGAACCGCCAAAAAATGAAAAAGTACCCTAAAATTATGACGCCATTTTTGACCTATGATGACGCCATCATCGCGAATTTTTTGCAATTTTTAGCCTATTTCAATGTATTTTAAGCCATTTTAGACCTATTTTTACCTTATTTTCGCTTTTTTTTGTCCCTTTTTTCCCTTTTCCCTTTTTTTTCTCTCTTTTTCTCCTTTTCTTCTCTTTTTTTTCTTTCCCCCCTGCTTGCCCCCCGTTTCAAAAAAATTGCCCCCCGTGACCCCTTCCCCATTTCGGAATCGCCCCTCCCCCCTCCGTTTTAACCCCGGGGGGGGCAGTGCACAGGTCTGCCTTTGTGGAAAAATGCTTTACCTCGCTACGCACGTATTATTACGTTTGTACAGTTTGGCGGCTGTGTGATTAAAATCATTGCCGCCATACATGGGCAAGTTGGTCCGGAGTGGGTAAACCCCTGGTGTGCGGGATCAGGGGTAAACCCCAAATTAGGGGGGGGTTAAACTCCGAAGAAGACGCAAAATACCCATATCTTTTTCTAGCGCATTACCCATATCGTTATGAAGGAAAACTAGTAACATACCCATATCGTTTTTTTCGAGCTATTTTACCCATATCGTTTTCTCTTCGATTTTGAAGGAAAACTAGGTAAAAACATGGCACCATATCGTTTTTTTCTGAGTGCGTTTTACCATATCGTTTTTCGATTTTGAAGGAAAACTAGTTAAGACCCTAATTTAGGCACAAATCCGTAGTGTTTTTATTTTGAAGATGCATTTTACCATCTGAGTTTTTCGATTTTGAAGGAACTGTGGTTTAAAAAACAGTAATCTCAGATCAAAAAGCCCTTTTTAGCCTTTTTTTGCATTTTTGAGCTTTTTATTGCTTAAAACATTCATTTTGACTTCAAAACTTAAGTTTGGAGGCAGTTAGAAGTCATTTTAAAGACATTTTTTTTCTTCAATTTTTCCAAAATCTGGGGGGGTTAACTTTTTCTCCCCCCCCCCTACTTCTTTTGAGTGGGTGGGGGTTAAACCCCACTTCTCATAATTTCGGTATTGGGGGTCACCCCCCCCTCACCTCCTCACCCCCCCCCCCCCCCCCCCCCAACCCCCCCCGTGCCCATGTATGATTGCCGCTTAATATTATGGCGGATCATGTTAAACAATCGAAAAGTTTTAGACTCGCCACTAAAATTTGTAAAGTCAATAAAGACAATAGTTTTAAAAAACAAGAAATCCCTAAACACACAGTAAATTATTTAAGTTTCAACGAAAAACGGTTTGACCGGTGCAACACTTTTCTTGGAATATAAAAAATAAGAGTGGATTTGTTCGAAAAGTGAACACTTTTCAGTAATATTGTACAGTAAATTTATTGTGTTACGATGTTTATTTCGTCAAAAGACGATTAAGTTTAGTTTAGTTTAGTTTTCTGTTAGAATTATATCCGCTATTATTTATAATAAAGTACAAAAGTAGCTTAGATTAGAACTTAGGCTAGCTTCGTTAAAAACAGTTGGTACTGTAATTTTTATTGAAAATATTTTTCGAAATGAACTAAACTAATGTGTATTTTCGCCATAGCATGAAAAATCATTTGAACTTAAATTTTTCACTTGATTTGAATCAATACCACTGTTCGTGCACCGCACTCTTAGTACTTTGTTTCAGTTGCATGTGCCTTTTCTTTAACCAGTGGTGGCCGTTTTATTTTTAAATTTAGGGCAAAACGTCGAATTTTTGTTATAATACAGTATTTATGTTTGGTTTTGTTGTGTTTTTTATTTTAATATTTTTTTTTAATTTTAATCGATTGAATCGACCCAATGAAACTGGTTTGGGTATTTAAACCAAGTATTTTATCAGACAGAAAAAAACTATTAATGAAACGTGAAGCCTGTTTCAAAAGCAATAATCATCTTTTTTGCGCATAGCTGGAAAAAAAGTTTTGTTACCAAGACATTTTTTTATAGTTTTAATATGTAAATTATTTAAAATGGAGTATATTTTTTTATAGTTTTAATATGTAAATTATTTAAAATGGAGTATATATATTTTAATTTTTTAAACAAAGGTACATTTAAATGTTAAAAAAAACTAGAAAAACGACGCTAAAATCTAGTTTATTTAAAATTATTAATGTTTGTTCAAAAATGGGTGCAAACGTAGTTGGGGCGTTAACCCCCTCCCAATTTTAATAAAGGGAATTTAACAGTTCACACTCTCTTTACTGTGAGGTTTACTTTCCTTTTCTCTCTAATTTAAAAAAAAGTCTTTAAAATACTGCTAACTTTTTTTAAACTTAAGGATTGTGGTCTAAATGAATTTTTTCCGTTGTGCAATAAATTGTGCTTTTGACCTAAAATTATAGTCCTTTTTATTTTAAAATTAAAAAAAACGACATAAGTAAAGCTCACTCCAAAAACGACATACTAATAAAAATGAAATTTCAGATTTGAACCTCCTCCTTTCAAAATCCGGGTTAAACCCCTCTCTACTCCAAACCAACTTGCCTACATATAATAACGTTTAATAAAAACAATAGATTTGAAGAGTTCCCTTTTTCATATCATTTTTGTACAAACTTAAGTTATTCAATATCATCGTAAGTTATACTAAAAATCGTATAATGGCTTTGTTGATTTAATGTGCAAAATAGTGATATTTTTACTCTCCAGCCAGTTTAAACCAACAGAGCATCTGCATTTCGCCCTTTAAATGAGCGATTTTAAGCTTGTTTTAATGTAAAAAAATATGTTTTAAGTTATTCTATAAGCATTTTTATGACAATTTTTTTATTTTTAAAAAAGTTTAAAAAAAAATTTTGATATGATTCTCACATTATACTCCTTGATTATTCTTGAAATTACTTCAATTATAAGCAGACCTGTGCACTGCCCCCCCGGGGTTAAAACGGGGGGGCAATTCCAAAACGGGGGGCAGGGGGGGGGGGGCAACTTTTTTGAAACGGGGGGGGGCGATAAAACGGGGGGAGCAAGCAGGGGGGAAAGAAGAAAAAAAGAGAAAAAAAGGAGAAAAAAGAAGGGAAAAGGGACAAAAAAAGCGGAAATAAGGTAAAAATAGGTCTAAAATGGCTTAAAATACATTGAAATAGGCTAAAAACTGCAAAAAATTTGCGATGATGGCGTCATCATAGGTCAAAAATGGCGTCATATTTTTAGGGGGGGGGCAAATCCTCCAATAAAACGGGGGGGCATTTTCAGACCGTGCACAAGTCTGTATAAGGCGAAGCTCCGAGAAACATCACTGGTCAAAGCCATTTGCGGTCGGTGGTGAATTTGGGTATTTAGTTTTGATAATTTATTTTTCTACCAAACAGGTTGTGCTGTTTATTTAATTTGCGACTATTTTTCACAAAAGATTTTTTTTTTGCTTGTATCAAAATAAATATTGTATGTAAGTGGCCTATTTTTTTCTTTTTTTTTTGTGTTTTCGGCTGCGCTAGCCAGGTGTTAAATATTCGTTCTGTGAAAGCTTCTTCGCAATCGTACAAGACAGGCACTGTATATAAATCTGAGCTGTAAACGGGTCTGGAACATTATTCTGTCGTGCTTTTTTGTAAAAACATAATAGGTGCCAAAAGTATGGTGAGCTCAGGATTTAAAAATAACGGCACCTAACTTTGCAAGCGTCGGGCCAAAGACCGGGTCGGTTCGCGCCTTAGGGCTAGCCCGTTTACAGCTGCGTAGTCTCTCTAAAAGTTGTTAATAGTTTAAGAGCCCCACGAATAAAGTTTATTTAAAAATCATTAAACAAACAGCTGATTTAAGGAAAATTCTTTTTCTAGTTAATGATTTCTTATTGAACTTTATTCATGGGGTTTTTTGTGTAATTACTTAATGAAAACACCAAATAAAACCATTAACAACTTTTATGGAGTAGATATTCAAGGGATAAAGTAACTTTCTAAAAAAAGTTTCTGCTTCTTAGTATTAACTTACTACTAACCCCACACTCCCCCTCCCATTCCGGAACAATTTCCCCATGTATTTTCAGCCCACCTGCTTACTAATTAAATACTAAATTTAGAAAAGATTTTTGGGTTTTTTTACGTTATTCAAATACTTCTTATGGTGATACCTTCCCTTCTCCCAGACAGACAGTATTATAAATACATTCTTAAACAGTCCTTTGCGCTTTGGGCTTATTTTTTTACCGTCCAAACAACAGATATTGAAAAAATTTTGTTGGCATAATGAAAACAAAAGTTACTTTATCCCAAAAGAATCTCTTGTTAATCTTTCATTTGTGGGTCAGAAATTTTTAATTTATTATAAAAATTTACGCGTGGTAATTTTATTAAAAACTTGATTTATTTTAAAATTTACCACGCTTAAATTTAGTATAATCGATTTCAAGACATAAAACTAATAAAAATACATATAAATATTTAAATATTTGTGAATTAATGAATATTAATTAAAAACAATTAATAAATAATAAAATAAAAACCACTGTGTATAGTCTGTGTAAAAAGATACGCGTTGGCAAAAAATTATCATAGCTCGTTAAACAAACGGATGTTGTGATATGAGTCTTAAATAATTGACGATACATTAATACACAAAAAAATCTTATAAATCAGCTAAATGTTTAAGCAAACGTTTGCCAGCGCACAAGATCTTATTTACGCAGACTACAGTACTTTAAAGAAGTTATCTTAAAAATGGTAGTAAAGTATGCCACATCCTACACTGAACTTGCCTTAATGTCTGCGCATCGTTTTTATTATGCAAATTATCTAGCTGCTATTGACGCATCTTAGTTCACCCGCTCATCTCATCTTAGTATATTTGACATTCAGCACAATATTTACTATGAATAAATTATACAATGTTGTTCATTTTTAAAGTAATCCTTGAATCTCACGTGAGCGAAATTAAGGGCTGCCCTTAAGGTCTGAAAATTGCATTAACAATGGTTGACCAATAATGGTTGCATTAACTCTCAAATTTTTTGGTTGGAAAACCACCCGAAGAATACTGAACGTAACTTAATAACTGACGTTAAGTTATCATTAAAGTAAACGTCCTGTCAGTTTTGCACAATCCATGCTTATGTAAATTAAGCCACGTCGTATGCAAATTATTTCTGACGTGAGATTCATCGATTATCAGATATACCAGAATATAATTATATATTGAAAAAAGAGCAATTTACTTTAGTCTGTAGAAAAATTGTGGGCTGGTAAAAATATTTAAAATGAGTGTATCTCGCTAATGTAATAACCGATTTATACGTAATTTTTTAGATTTTAACCATTGATATGACTGTGGTTCAAATCAACCCAATCGTTGGCGAAATATGCTCGCTTAAAACTGTTTTCCAGTTTTCCATTTTCGTACAAAGGGTAGAAAATTTGCATCTTAAGTAGCGTAGAAATTTTGCATATTAAAAAAAGATGAGTGGGCATTACAGTATGGCCGTGCGGTATGCCGTGTGTACAGTTCTAAATGCCAGGCGCCATTGTGTGAAATTCCTGAGATTATGATGTTTCAGATCCGAGTGGTGAAGGCCTTCCAGTCCCAGATCGAGAATCCGCGGCAGCCCACGGCCCCGACGGCCCATACGGCCGCCCGCCTCCGGGAAATCTCTCGCCAGCTGCAGCAGGAGCGATTCGTGGGTCGGACGTCCAATCAGAATTCGCCGGACGGAGCCGCCGCGGCCAACTCGGCCGCGCCCCCCGGCGCCGTCGACTTCCAACCCCCGCCGTCCAACAGAGGAGGGGCCGAGGCCGTGACGTCGGTGTGAGCACCCGGCCCGGCCCGACCCGACCCGGGACAAAGCTACTCACCTCCCAGAACTGGAATAGAACGGTGGAATTCGCAGAACAGTCGAGCGAAGGACTGTAGAGGAATACAGGCGCTTGCGTTGTTTGTAAAGCTCACTAGATGTACGTACGGACGAATGTATACACCCCTCCCCTCCCTACAGAAAGATTTCCGCCCTTTCTACTGAAAGAAAATGATCAGAAGGACGGTCGCCGGGAAAAAGTATTTTTTAGGTATACGCAGGTTTTAGGTTTGCTCCCATGTGCGTGCGTAAGAAACGAATACATTCAGATTAGGTGTCCGGAAATTTGAACACCAGCACTTGATCGCCGAGCATTTGATCGCCAGCATTGGAACGCCGCGCACTTGAACGCCGAACATTGGACCGCCGCAGTATTGCATAGAAATTTTATGCAAATTTCTGTTTTCCGCCACCCCCAAAGAATTATGTCAACACAGCACTACGACAGTATAAACTCCTCAAAACTAAAAAGTTTTTGTTTGATTTTTAGGTTTTACTTAGGCTTAGGAAAAAATAGTTATCTTAAAAAAACACCATTAAATATAAATTTATCATAAAAATTTAGTTTGAATTTTAGGTTTCGCTTAGGCTCAAGAAAAACAGGTTTAAATTATTAAAGAACTAACCATTCACTAAGTTTTCCCTTTACTTTCAAGGAAAAATATAAATTTTTGACTTATCGTTTATTGTTAAAACAACATTACTTTGTTTAAATATTATATTGAAAACATTTTTTTATATTCTATTGGGTTTTTTTATTCTTGGGGGGAGATTATACTTCCTTGGCGGGGAGTTTTAGCGTCCTTTTTAAAGCAACGCGTACTGCGGCGGTCTAATGCTCGGCGATCAAGTGCTGGCGTTCAAATTTCCTAGAATCTCAGATTAGGTATGTACATACGTATGTCTCAGGGTGACTGACTTGAATTCGACCAACCTTAATTTCGGTTAATGGTGTTATGTTTGCCCTCCGCGAAGTAATGAACCGCGTATATGGTTAAATAGATAGTCATGCGCTGATGTTGATGCATTTTATTGATTCACATGATTTTGCGTGTCGAGATTATAGTAGTTAGTGGCCGATTCTAAGTCAGTTAAGGCTGGTTCATACTTATGTAAAAACGTCCTTTGGACAAAGTCCAAAGGACAAACACAGCGTATAAACGTATGTAAAAACGTCCTTTGGACAAAGTCCAAAGGACGTTTTTACAGAATTATAAATCAGCCTTTACCCTACATAAACTCGGATTCTATTCCGTCCGTTATCGGCCATTGACTATTAAAAACTCCGCACACCAAAATTATCTGAAGCAACTAAATACATCGAAATTACTACATGACGATTTATCCAGCCATACGCCATTTATTACAAAACTGTGCATGGCAAAAATAACCGCCGTTGGCCTAAATAAAGGCGGGCCAAAATTAAGTCAGTTATTCTTAGTATAACATATGCACGTAGTTAAAGCGTAAATTCGTATTATGTACGTATATTAAGTATGCATATTGCGTACGCACGTGTTAAATATGTTACTTTGTACGTATGTAATAACGTATAATAAACTAAGTTGAAGTATGTTCGTTTTAATGCAAGGCAGGTAGGATACACTCCATACATCAGAACAACCAAAGCGCCCTATCTCCTACTCTAGCAACGTCTTCACCTCAACTTATTAATTCGCGTTTCTTCTATTTCAAAAGTAGTATCCCGGAAAAAAGCCAGCACGAGCGTTAGACCAACTAACGGCCACGCTCTTTGAAACAGCGAGGAAACCGACCACACCAGGGGGCGCAGCAAGGCACCAGCGCTCCATCAGCGAATTCAAACTCCAACCACGATAGCGCTCCAGCGAAGATCCCAAGAAGCGGCGCCATATGGGCCGTCAGCATCAGGTCCGCAATTCGATCGGACTAAAAGTAGCAGCAATAAAATCATCTAGGAAGCCGATAGCCGTTAGGAACTTACGCCATCACGCGTACTAATCCCCACTAATCAATAGAATCTCACTCTAAGATAAAATTCTTCCAAAGAAGAAGACTGAAACAACTAAGCGACATATCGCACAACAATTGATTCAACCAGTCATTGTAGCGTAAAGTTAAAAAACATATAAAGTATTCTTTAGCCAAAATCTCCTTTAATATTTTACCAGCACAATTTTCTTCCAGAGCTAAAGTCAATTTCTTTTTTCAATATAATTATCTTCTTGTATATGTAATAATGATAATACCGTAAAAATCCTCTTCATCAACATACTTCATTACCTAGCATCAATCAAAACTGACAAACGTTGTTTAATAATCATTAACGTCAGTTGTTGTTCATTAATACTTTTAGATCGTTCCAACAAAAAGTTAAAGCTTAATCAACCATTATGTAAACCATTTTCATGATTTCAACTGCACTTTCGCTGCGTCACGTAATAAAGATTCTAAAAATGAACAATATGATCTAATTAATAAATTAATACTAATGTTAATACAATAAAATAAGCGAGTAAACTAAATCATCAATCACCATCAAATAATAATAATAATCGCAATATTAACGATCTAATTCGAATTAACCTGTATTTACTCCGTTTGATCATTATTTGAAATTATAATCATGAATGGTATCTGCACTGCAAACATTACTTGAACATTCATTGATTTATACGATTTATCTCTAATCAATATTTCAGCATCAACATATTTGTAACGACTATGATAATTTTTTCAACATACGCCAACTCCAGTGATTATTTTATTTGAATCAATAGTGTCTGTTTTAGCATGTCTTTGGAATCGATACTGATCATCATTAAATCTAAATCAATAGAATTTGATCAACATCATTATCAAGTGATTGGAATCATCACCAATGGAATCATTTTCGAATGATCATTTTAATTCAACAATTTTCAATCATTATGTTGAACACTAAAGGATCACCAAAAGATATTAATATAATATCGAAAGGAAATGTCATCAAATTGAATAACATCGAATGGAATCTTTGAACTTAATATTTCATTAATTAACAGTAATAGAATAGAATCTTCAAATGGAAAGAATGGTATCATCATCATCATCTAAATATTTTATAGTTTGGGATTCTTTAGTTGAATATTGCATGAAATTCTAATGATTCTAATATTTGGTGATTCCCAAGATCATGAATAAAGTCAAATGAAATCATTAACTTGAAAAGAATTTTCTGATATTTGCTGTTTGTAATGATTTTTGATGGAGTTTCATCAACTGGAATTTATAAAGACTGGTGAACGATCATCTAATGGACAATCTCCATTAGCAAATTCTTTGAAAAGTTAATCTAACTTTGATCATTAGCATCTAACATCTAATGTTATAAAGACCATCGAATGTTAACCATCAACAATTATGATCATCTACACTAAAAATTCCAAAACAAATGTTAACCATTAGTAACATCGATCAGCAAGAAAATGACCATTAGTAAATATTGTTGATCAGCAAATTTATAAAGATCATCAAACAGCAAATTTACTGTTTGGTGAATAATGGACAAATTCCCAAATTCACCAAATTCCAAATTCATCTAATGGTATTCATCTAATGAATTTATAAAGTTAGACCATTAGAATCACCGTTTATAAAGGATCACCAAAAATAGAAGTACCCTGGAATCACGTTTTCGGCTCTATAATAACACCATCATCACAAATTATTTTTCCAGTTTCATTATTCAATGTATTGACCATTCGGTTCTCTTTCCTTATTTCACCGCTTCCTTTTTCGCTCCTTTTTTCCTTCTCTTTTTCTTCCCCTGCCTTTGCCCCCGTTTATTGCCCCTTTCAAAAAATTGCCCCCTCCCCATTTGAAATTGCACCATTTAACCCAGAGCAGTCACAGTTATAATTAAACATTTAAAAAATAATGAAGATATATATAAAACATATGAAATTTTTTTTAAAATTTTTTTAAAAATAAAAAATGCATCAAACTGCTATCAATCATTTAAATTTATATTTTTCATAAAACCATTAAAATCACTCCTCGAAGGCAAATTGCCATATATTGGTTAAAATTCGCTGAAAAGTAAAATTCACTATTTTGCACATTAAATCAACAAAGCCATTATCAATTTTTGGTATAACTTACAATGATATTGAACATTTTAAGTTTGTACAAAATAATATGAAAAGGAATTCTTCAAATATATTGTTTCTATAAACGTTATTATATATTCACAGTAATTAACTAAGGGGTTAACCCGGATTCTTGAAGGAGGAGGTTAAATTTGAACCCATTTCTTGGTGTAGCTTTAGATTAACTTTCTTATGTCATTTTTCATTTTTAAAATAAAAGGATATGGTAAAACTAGAAGCACAATTTATTGCACAACAAAAAAGTAATTTAGACCGCAATTGCTAAGTTTAAAAAAACTAGCAGTATTTTAAAGCTTTTAAATTAAAGAAGAAGGAAAGTAAACCTTCCATAAAGATATAAATCTAATTCCCTTATTATTGAGTCAAAAGATTAACACCAACTACGTTTGCACCCATTTTTCAAACAAAATTAATAATTTTAAATAATTAGATTTAGCATCGTTTTTTAGTTATTCATCCTTTAAATGTACCTTGTTTAAAAAATTAAATATATATACTTCATTTAAATAATTTTACATATTAAAACTATAAAAATATATTCCATTTGATGATTTACATGTAAAACTATAAAGAAATATTTTTGGTATCACAAACTTTTTTTGAAGTATGTAAAAAAGATGGTTGTTGTTTGACGAAACAAGGCTTAGCGTTTCATTAATAATTTTTATATTTTTAATGCAAATACTTGATTTAATACCAAACAGTTAGTTGATAATAAATAGATTAAAATTAAAAAAAATATTTAAATAAAAAACACAACAAGGTAAAACAATGTGTAGCGAAATTGACACTTGCTTGATTCTAAAAATCAAAGCGGCCACCACTTTGGTTAAAGAAAGGCACATGCAAATTAAAACAAAAATTCTAAGATCAGTAACACAAACATAGTATTTGATTTCAAATCAAGTGAAAAATTAAGTAAAATGATTTTTTCATGTATGGCAAAAATACATAACATTCATTTGAAAAATATTTTCAATAAAAATTACAGTACCAACTGTTTAAAGTTGTAGCCTAGTTCTTAATATAAGCTACTTTTATTACTTTATTATGGATATGATATAAGGGATATAATTTCTAACAGAAAACTAAACTAAACTATAAACTTAATAGTCTTTGACAAAATAAACATCGTTAACCAAATTAAATTTACTGCACAATCTACTGGAAAGTGTTTCACTAGACAAATAGTCTTGTTTTTTATTCAAGAAAAGTGTAGCCAGTAAAACATTTTTAGTTGAAACTTAAATAATTACTGTTAAGGATTTTCTTGTTTTGAATTATTGTCTTTGTGACTTACAAATTTATGGCAGTGTTAAAACTTTGATTGTTCCTTATAATCACATAATGTAACAGCAGTGGTACATGACCCAAGAGGGTTGCAAGAGATTAACCCCCAATTCTGAAGTGAGGTTTGACCCACCACTGGGAAGTTGAGGGAGAAAAGTTAACCCCCAATTCAGAAAAATGAGGAGAGAGAATGTCTTTAAAATGGTTGACTCCATTTCCCAAACTAAGTTTTAAAAATAAAATGAATGTTTCAGCAATAAAGCTTAAAATAAATAAAAGGGGCTTTTAGCCTAAATACATTGTTTTCAGCCTTGGTTTTCCTTAAAATGGAAAACAATATGGTAAAATAGCTACAGAAAAAACAATATGATCTTTTAGTTTTTCTGGGTATTTTGGCTCCCCCCTCATTTGGGGTTTGACACCACTGCAACAAGTTTGCCCCATAGCAGCAATGATTTAAATCACACAGCCAAACTGTTAAACATGATGACTCCTGCATTCATAGTAAAGTCTCTTTCCACAAAGGCAGACTGTGCCTGCCAGGATTTGAAGCAAAGAGGACAATTCAGAAATGGGGAAGGGGTTAGCAGGGCAACTTTTCTAAACAAGAGGGGCGACAGAGGGAAGGAAAAAAGAAGAAGGAAAAGAAAAAGAAAGGAAAGAGGACAAGAAAAGCAAATAATTGAAGTGGTAAAGTGGCTAAAAATACATTGAAATGACTAAAAACTGCAAAAGATTCATAATAGCATCATAGTAGGTAGAAGATGGCGTTATGATTTTCAGTACTACGTTTAGCAAGCAATCGAACAAGAGCAAATCCTTAAATAAAAC
>JASAMX010015814.1:0-54635 GCA_030248175.1 Microlaimidae sp. YZB2_3
CAATTTAAAGTGTTACATAGAATCATACCAACAAAAAAGTGGTTACATCAAATTAAAAAGGAAGAATACCCACTATGTCAACAATGTAAAATAAAAAAAATAGACACTATAGAGCATTTTTTTGTCAAATGTCCAACCATTTCAAATATTTTGGGATAAAGCAACGGAATACTTTAATATTAAAGAAAATATAAAGATAAATTTAACTACCGAAAACATTATATTTAATGTAAAAACAAAAGAAACAAAAGAAACAAAACTACAAAAATGGCAAGAATACTGCCTATGGACTAAATATTTTCTTTATATACAAAAATTAGATAATAAAATACCCAATTTTTAAATCGTTTGTCAATTATATATCTGCAAAACTAAAAGCATATCAATTTATTATGAAAAATGATGTCAAAAAATACTGGAAATTAAATAGATGGACGAAATGGATAGAAAGTATATAACTAAAATATGGATGTTTTTTTTTAAATTTTTATTGCTGTGCAAGTTAAATTTTAATTTGAATGAACTCTAAAAAAGAGAAAAAATTTTACAGAATGAAGTTGCAAAATACTAACATGTTTTATCAAATATAGTTTTTACCAGTATTTGTTTTATTGTTTGGTGTTTATTGTGTTGGGTTTTTTTTGTTAAATTGTATAATTTTGTTGTATTTTCTTTAAATAAAAATTCTATAATAAAAAAAAAAGACACAAGTCTAATCAATACTTTGAATTGTATTTGATTATAAAACTAATTCAGGATTTTTTTTATTTTTCTTTTTCAAAACATCGATTTTTTTAATTTTATTAAAATTTTTGAAATACATTTTCACTCAAAACCACATCTAAAAGTTGCCTCCAATAAAATTTGGAAATAGTTAAGACACAAGTCTAATCAATACTTTGAATTGTATTTGATTATAAAACTAATTCAGGATTTTTTTTTTGATTTTTCTTTTCAAAACATTTTTTAATTTTCTTAAAATTTTGAATTGCGTTTTACTCCAAACCACATCTAAAAGTTGCCTCCTAATTTTCGTTAACTGTCTATAAAATTACAGGAAAAACTTGAGTAAATCAAATTTTTTAAATGGTCAAAAACTGTTTTTTTGAGCTTTAAATTCATCAAACTATATCTCGAAATAGAATATTCGGTAAACCATGGAACTATTTCCGTTGAATACATCATAATCTGAGCTTTCGATCGCATCATACTTTTGTCAAACAAAAATTAGTATCTAAGTTGATATCTATCGTTTCGTAAAAATCGTCATAGCTTTGGTGTGCTTCTTTAAGGTAAATTTTGTAAGTTATTTTCATCTTCTCCCTATTTTTCATCTTCAAGCAGCATAGTACTGACAAAAATATATAAAAGATAATAATAAAGGGAAAATATGTGACTTCATATATTGCTCCAACAAATTGACTGCTGGAAGTAGGGCGCGTTTTAATAAGAGCGCGCTCTTGCTAGAGCAATCTGTGGGTCGGTTGCGTAACACGTTTAAGGTTGAAACATAATAGTAAAGGAAAATATGTGCCTTCATATATTGCTCAGACCATGGACTGCTCTAGGTAGGGCGCGCCCTAATAAAAGCGCCTTATTAGTGCAATCAGATGTGCTAATTAGAGCCTCGTTTCTGAAAGCGTGGCTCTTATTAGGGCGTGTAATAGCTTTTACTAGGGCGCGCCCTAAGAAAAGCGCGCTCTAATTAGGACAAGCTTTTATTAGGGCCATATGGCCTTAATTAGGGCGCGCCCTAATTAGAGCCTTTATTGATTTTCAAAGAAACAAAAGATTATATAAGTCTGTTTTATGCGACTTGTGACATAGCTATAAATGGCTCAATGGTAGCGATTTTGCCTACAGCTGAGCAAGTGATGGGTTCAAGTTCCACAGACGATAGACTTTTTTTAATTTTTTTCTTTACAAAAAATTGTAAATTTCATTTATTTTTTTTTTGATTTTTTTCTTTTAATTTTACATAAGTAGCCCATCAAAAAATTAGTCGTTTATGTTTGTTGTTTTGAACCCGTTATTTGCTCAGTGATAAGCAAAATCACTACCACTGAGCCATCTGAGTCAACCACTGAGCAAAATCACTACCTCTGTTAAAAGTCGCAGAAAACAGACTTGTATAATATTTTTTCTTTGGAAATCGATGAGGGCTTTAATTAGGACGCGCCCTAATTAGAGCGCGCTTTTATTAGGGCTCGCTCTAATAAAAGCTATATACGTCCTAATAAAAGTAACACTTAAAACGAGGCCCTAATTAGCACATCTGAGGCCGGTTGCATAAAAATCCCTTAACAAAGTGAAAAAAATCCCTAACGTTTTCCCTTAAATAAAGTAATATCCCTAGGTTAAGTTTTCCTTAAGTCGGTTGCATGTAAGCGATTTCCCTTAATCTTAACTTAGGGCGTACGTACTACAGCGTAAGGGAATTTTCGTTAACATTTAAAACTAAATATTGCTTCAAAAATTATTTAAAACACATAAAAATGCAAGCATTTATATTAACACAAGATAAATAAATAAAATCTATATTAAATTGCTTGAAAAATTATTTTGTTTAACCAAATAATCGTAAATCGACAAGTTATTTTCATTTTTTATTCAGAATTAGGTGTTTTGTCGCGGTTTTTGGATTTAGTTATTGAATTTTTTTTTGACAAAATTACTTAAAACGCAAATATAAATGTATTCTTTATCCAATCTTAACTTTAAGTGTTGAAAAATTATAATATATTTAAATAAACAAACAAATTAAGGAGCCGAAACGAGGACAAGATTTTGGTCAATTAATGAAGACAATGTTTTGTGCAGAATAATGCTGAAACATTTTATTAAATATAACAACGATTTTCGTTTTATCATAAAAATTAATTACTTATAACGTGTGAATGAGCCTAAAAATTATTATAAACTTTGTAATTTTTCATAAAACGATTTATTAATCTTATTAATGACGCACCACCTTTATTTGAACTATTCCCCTTAACGTCTATGGGTCCTCTTGACTAGTGATCGACCGGGGCAGAATTTTTGCTGATGCCGGGGCCGGGGTAGAGAAATTTGGATTTGCCGGGGACGGGGCCGGGGTAGAAATTTTTGCCCCTGCCGGGGTCGGGGCCGGGGCAGGCGAAAAATTAAGCAGAATTTGTAATTTTGGTCATTTTTTTCAAAATAAAAATCAACATTTTTACTGTTAATTATTTGGTTTATGTAATGAATAGTCACATTTTAGAATTTAAGTACTTTGTAAGTAAAAAAACTTATTTTTTATTACACGAAAGTTTTTTTTTCTAAGCAGAACAAAATTTTTATTTTAATATTTCAATTTTTCTAAACCTAAATTATTATTTTATTTACATAATATATGTACATTTTCACGTAATTATTAGCAGTATATTCTTGTTTAAAGCAATATTATACTTAATCGCAAACCATTTATGTTACTTTTAAAAAATGCTTTACAAATAGAGCAAACCATTTATGTTACTTTTAAAGAATGCTTTACAAATATGTAGAGGAAGAGTTAAAATACTTGCAAGGAGCATGTTTGGATCAGTAAAGCAAAACGTGGTAAAGAAACTAAATTCAAAACTGGGTACAAGTAACAAAAATATTTCACAATAAGAAAATCTCTTCATATTAAAATATTTTTAATTAAATATTTTGGTACCTAATTGTACCTACCTACCTAATTTTACCTACCTAAAATTCTCTTGTTTTATATATTTTTGATATTAGCAATGATATTAAAATAATACCAATATATGCAAAATACGTCTTGTGATTATGGAGGCAAATAAAACCTAGCTGACCTCGATGATTTGCAGTATTGCATCGACTATTTAACATTAAAATCATTTAAAACTTTCAGTAAAAACGGTTTTATATTTAAAATAAAATACCATATTTTAACAATTATTCATCAAATTACAGAATTTGGAACAAAAATACATTTTTTTAAAGCGTGAAAGTTGACTAATTTATGTATATTTTTTGAAAAGCAGGAATTAAAAAAAATTATGCGTTCCAATTCGTTTATTTAAAATTTTATAACCGCACAATTTTAATTGATCCGTTTAAATCTCTTATACAAACTTACTAGAGTTCAGCCAGATATAATTCAACCATAGATATCTACTGTCAAACGATCATCTTGTAAATAAAATCTACAAACGGCTTTTAATACTCAAGATATCTTTAAATTTTTAGAATAAGGATTCGTGATTAAAATAAGGAATCTTAATAAAATAAAGAGGCTTTAGAAAATCTTAATGCAGCATAATAAACAATAAATATCCTAATATTAAAACAATTAAATTAGCTCTGTAGATAAAATCTAGTATAATATTTCACTGTCAAAAATGTTTAGAAGCGCTTTAAAATTTGCATTCTTAGGGGTTCTTACCCCGGTTTGCCCCGGCTCATTTGACAGCTAAATTGCCGGGGCCGGGGTAGAGAGAATTGCGTTTGCCGGGGCCGGGGTGGAAAAAAAGTGCCGGGCCCGGGGCCCCGGTCGATCCTTACTCTTGACCACCCTTGGGATTTAAGGGAAAACTTAAGATAGACGTTTAAGTGAAACTGTTTATGTAACGCACTTGGGCTAAATTTGCTTTATTGCACCACTTAAAGGTGCGGTATACTAAATCATGGTGTATTTTTTCGCTTGGTTTTTTGTATCAGTCGATGCATCAGGTTTTACTGAGTAAAAAATTGTATTACAAAAAAAAATTAATTTTCAGTGGTTATCTAGATATTATCGCTTCATTATTCCATCGATTTTTTCACCGCTTAGTCAGCCAACACAGTAAATATGTACATTAAAATGAGAGATTAAAAAACCCCTGCCAATATTGAACTGAACTCAAAATACATCAAATCTTTTATTTAAAATAAAACATTATAACTGCAATATAACAAATAAAAAAAAACAAAAATTAGTATAATTAAAAATTTTGCATCTTTCTATAACAAAACTTGCATATAAAATATCTTAAATACATCTGAATTTTTACGAGAAAAAATGCGTTTGCAAAGTCCAACGTAAGCAAACAAAACACACCGTGGCAGGTGTTTGGTAAAAACAAAAAATTACCTGAAATAACCAAGCGATATTCTTGCTAATATCTGGACAACCGCTGAAATTTTTTTTGTAATACAATTTTTTACTCAGTGAAACCTGACGCATTGATTGATACCAAAATCCAAGCGAAACAAAATGTGCCATGATTTAGTATACCGCACCTTTAAGTGCAAATTTAAGGGAATAATCAACCTTAAACGTGTTACGCAACCGACCCCAGATTGCTCTAGCAAGAGCGCGCTCTTATTAAAACGCGCCCTACTTCCAGCAGTCAATGTGTCGGAGCAATATATGAAGTCACATATTTTCCCTTTATTATTATCTTTTATATATTTTTGTCAGTACTATGCTGCTTGAAGATGAAAAATAGGGAGAAGATGAAAATAACTTACAAAATTTACCTTAAGGTAGAACACCACAGCTATGACGATTTTTACTAAAAGTTAGATATCAACTTAGATACTAATTTTTGTTTGACAAAAGTATGATGCGATCGAAAGCTCAGATTATGATGTATTCAACGGTAATAGTTCCATGGTTTACCGAATATTCTATTTCGAGATATAGTTTGATGAATTTAAAGCTCAAAAAACAGTTTTTGACCATTTAAAAAATTTGATTCACTCAGTTTTTCCTGTAATTTTATAGACAGTTAACGAAAATTAGGAGGCAACTTTTAGATGTGGTTTGGAGTAAAACGCAATTCAAAATTTTAAGAAAATTAAAAAATGTTTTGAAAAGAAAAATCAAAAAAAAATCCTGAATTAGTTTTATAATCAAATACAATTCAAAGTATTGATTAGACTTGTGTCTAACTATTTCCAAATTTTATTGGAGGCAACTTTTAGATGTGGTTTGGAGTAAAACGCAATTCAAAATTTTAATAAAATTAAAAAAATCGATGTTTTGAAAAGAAAAATAAAAAAAATCCTGAATTAGTTTTATAATCAAATACAATTCAAAGTATTGATTAGACTTGTGTCTTTTTTTTATTATAGAATTTTTATTAAAGAAAATACAACAAAATTATACAATTAAACAAAAAAAACCCAACACAATAAACACCAAACAATAAAACAAATACTGGTAAAACTATATTTGATAAAACATGTTAGTATTTTGCAACTTCATTCTGTAAAATTTTTTCTTTTTTTTATAGTTTATTCAAATTAAAATTTAACTTGCACAGCAATAAAAATTTAAAAAAAAACATCCATATTTTAGTTATATACTTTCTATCCATTTCGTCCATCTATTTAATTTCCAGTATTTTTTGACATCATTTTTCATAATAAATTGATATGCTTTTAGTTTTGCAGATATATAATTGACAAACGATTTAAAATTGGGTATTTTATTATCTAATTTTTGTATATAAAGAAAATATTTAGTCCATAGGCAGTATTCTTGCCATTTTTGTAGTTTTGTTTCTTTTGTTTCTTTTGTTTTTACATTAAATATAATGTTTTCGGTAGTTAAATTTATCTTTATATTTTCTTTAATATTAAAGTATTCCGTTGCTTTATCCCAAAATATTTGAATGGTTGGACATTTGACAAAAAAATGCTCTATAGTGTCTATTTTTTTTATTTTACATTGTTGACATAGTGGGTATTCTTCCTTTTTAATTTGATGTAACCACTTTTTTGTTGGTATGATTCTATGTAACACTTTAAATTGAAACACCTGGGTCCGGTTGCATAAAACGTTTAAGGGAAATTATTTCCTTAAATTTACACTTAAGGGCTAACGGTAATTCCCATGGACCATGGACCAATTCGGACCCAACATGGACCCGCCCATGAGGGGTGAAAGACTCACTTTAACAATATAAACAATAAAGTTGTTGTTTTACTTTTAAATGGCTTAGGCTTAGGCTTAGGATAACACTAAGCTAAGCCTAAGCCTAAGCCTGAGGTCACTACAACTTTACATTGTTTTGTATTGTTAAAGTGAGTCTGTCACCCCTCATGGCGCTATGTTGGGTCCGAATTGGTCCTGGTCCGGGATACCGTTAGCCCCTTAGTGTGCAAAAGCAAATTTACCTCAAGTGCGTTGCTAAACAGTTTCCTTAAACGTTTATCTTAAGTTTTCCCTAATCCCAAGGAAGGTCAGGAGGACCCTTAGCTTTAGGGAAATAGTTAAATAAGCTGGTGCGTCTATAGATTTAATGGTTTTAGAATACCAATTTCTATTTAGGCCCATGCACACGTAGTAGTATTATTTTCAATAATTAAATCGTTTTATATTATAATATTCGCTTTTGCCAACTTATCTTCTTATTCCAGTCCTCTCCTTGTTTTGGCTCCTTATTTGTTTGTTTTTTAATATTCAAAAAAAAAAAAAAAAAAAAAAAAAACGACAAAAAGAAAAAAAAAAAAAAAAACCCAACCCACAGAAACCCACCGACCCAACAAACAACCAGAAACAAAACAACCCACGCCTGAAGTTTTGTTTCTGTACTTATTTTCCTCGCCAAGTAAAAATTATCTCTAAAATATTCAGGTGACTTTTCCCCTATTTCCTTTTCCCATTTATTTAATGCAGTTATTTCGATTAGTTGACTACTAATAAATACTTTTTTAATGGCAGCATATGTGTCAACCGGGAGTGGTTTTTTATTGGTAAGTAATACTTTACCACTAATAAGTGCTTTCCAATCCTTTGAGAAGGCACTTTTTATTTGATTATATAGCATAATATTGAACCTTGTAAAATGAAATTGCCTGTTTAAATCGTCATATTGAAACCATTGTCCCTTTTTATCTATAAAATTTCCGAATTTGTCTATTTGTTTCGTTTTTAATTCTTCAATAAATACACTTTTTCCAACAATCAACAAATTTCTATTATTATTAATTATTTGGTCTTTTATTTCTTTATATCCGTAAATACAATTATATTGATATTTATTAATTTTGGAATAAGCTTTTAGTCCTTGTAGGTAAAAAATTGGAATCTTTTTTGTATTAATGTTTAGCTTATTTATATCAAAATTACATTCCATTAGATAGGGTAACCCGCCTATTTTTTTAAAAGCCCTCTTCAGCAATTGTGCACCATTTTGAACCTGCATCCTTTATTATTTTGTGTATCATTTTAATTTTTGCCACTTTATTCATAGTGAAAATACATGGTGCTTTAAGTCCACCCATGTTATAGTCTTGTATCATTACACTGCGTTTTATTTTTGCTAATTTTGATTGCCATATGTACTGCTTTATAAATTTGTCCAATTTTTTAAGCCAGCTTTCGTTTATATCAATATTCATCATTTGATAATTTGGGATAACCCCAATGACTTTAATATTTGTATTCTGCCGATGATAGTCAAACCTCTAGTAGGGTAGTGCATTTAATTTTGGCACTTTTTTGTTTTTCCTATGTAATTTTTTACTGTATGGCCCGATTTTCATGTTTGATAGCTCATTTTGAAGCTTTCACGATACTGCGTTGCGTCACAAAAGTTTCATTGTACGAAAGTATTTTTTTTTTACCTAATTAAATCAGTTTTTTAAAAAAATGGAAAATTGCCGAAATTAAATATGTGCATTTAATTTCGGCGCTTTACAAACAATCGATTGTTTCTCAGTCAAAAAATCATCATTTTCAAAAATTTAAAAGCCTATCATTATCTCCAGACACTTTTCTTTAATTTAAGCTTCTACTTGTTGTTCAACGTGTAACTGGAAAAAAGTTACAGCTAAAATGCCAAATGGTATCTAAATGAGCAAAATTTTGGAAAAAAGTGCATTTAATTTTGGCACTTTTTAAAAGGACCTTCTTAATCGAGTTTAAGTGCAGTGCTATGACCCCTACACATTTCAACGTTGTCTTTTAACTATTTACAACTACAATTTAACATCCGACCACTTAATTCAATCCGTTTTTACCTACAGCATATGAGTGCCGAAATTACACTATTTTATTTTATAACGATTGCTCACCACAGACGCAACGTAGAACCACGGGGACTAAAAATTCGGAAAATAGACTAAATTTTACCAGGACAGTTTAATTTTTAAACCAATTTATTGTGTAATCGTGAAATGCCCATGTTCTAAAAACGAGTAACAAATTTATTTTTTATAAATCACATAATTTCACATGAAAATATCATAACATAACAAATAAAAAGCTCACGACAGTCATCTACATATAATTAACTCTTATTTGAGCTATCAAACGTCGCTTTCCGTCCAGGATTACCAAAGATATAGTCCAAAATCAAAAATGCCCAATTGGGAAAAGTGCCAAAATTAAATGCACTACCCTATTCCATTGATTTAAAACTTGTTTTATCTTTTCCAATTTACCTCCAACATTTAAATCGTGCATCATTTTTTTATCGTTGCAAAAATATACTCCTAAAATTTTAGGTTCAAAGGTAATTTGATGTATAATTTTTTTGATATGCTTTAGCTTTCCCATTCCCATTCCTTTAGTTTTCTTAATATTTAGTTTTAAACCTGAACATTCTGCAAATAGGTCAAGTATTTTCCATGCTTGTTTAATTGATTCCTCATCTTCTAATAATAATGATGTGTCATCAGCAAATTGTATTATTTTATATTCTCTCCCCAGTGTTTTTATGCCTTTTATGTTTGAATTGTTTCTGATAGCTATAGCTAATAATTCTATAGCGATAATAAATAAGTATGGACTAATTGGGTCACCTTGACGCACACCTTTTTCGATGTCAAAAAATTTTGTAGTATATCCATTGTTTATTACGGCTGAGTTTGCATTAGAATAAAGAATTTTAATATAAGAAATAAATTTAGCTGGGAATCCAAAATATTCTAGAGAGCCATACATGAAATTCCAATCCAAAGAGTCAAAGGCTTTTTCGATGTCAAGTGATATTAAATATCCTTCGAGATTTTGTTCATCCATCCATTGATTTAAATCTATAATTAATCTTATAAGTTGTCTAATGTAAGTTCCTTCCAGGAATCCTATCTGATCTGCAGATATAATTTTTTTATAACCTTTTTAAGACGTAATGCTATTACTTTACTCATAATTTTGTAGTCGCATTTTAAAAGTTAGTGGTCGCCAGTTTGGGACGCTTAAAAGATTTTGTAATGGTTTAGGAAGTAACCTAATTATTCCTCTACTTTGTTCATTTGTGAGTTGTTTGCTTGTGTTGAACGTATCTTCAACTGACTCAAAAAACTGTCCTGATATTTCATTCCAAAATTTTTTATAAAATTCAGCTGTTATTCCATCGGACCCTGGTGATTTATTTGTTCCCATAGACTCAAGAGCTAGTTTGCATTCCTGAATAGTTATATCTCGTTCCAGCATTTCAACATCCTCTTTATTTAGCTTTGGAATTTTTTCTATATCCAGATATTTTCTAAATTCAAATATATCTTTAAAGTTCCTTTTATTTTGATATAATTCCTTATAAAAACTATATAATTCGTCTTGTATTTCTAAAAAATTGGATGTTATTTCATTATTTAGGCTTTTGTGTAATTTAGTTATATTTTGTCCCACTGGGATTTTCTTTTCTAATCCAAAAAAATATTTGCTGTTTTTTTCACCCATTTGTATCCAGTGTGCTTTACTTCGTATAAATGCCCCTTCTGTTTTATAATCACTTAATTTTTCTATATCTTTTTTTACTTTATTGAACTGTTCCACAGCTTCTTCTGATTGCCGGTATAAGGTTTTTTCGATTTCATTAAGTTGATTGTTGTTACGTTTAGCTCTTTCTTTACAGTATTTTAAGGTGTGTTTTCTTAATAGGTATTTAAAACCATCCCAAGCTGTTCCTTTAGTCATATTTGCAAATATTGAGTTTGTTTCCTTTAGTGTTTTAATAACAATTTCTTTATACTCTTCCTCGTTTAGAATTTTGTTATTTAATTTCCATAATCCTCTGCCTCTAGGAGTGTAATTTTTACCTGCCATTTTCATGACAACAGCTCGGTGATCCGTTCCTGGTACACTGTAAATGTCGCACCATTTTGTAACTTGCATAATATCGCTGCTGCAAAGGATGTAATCGAGCCTGCAGTGTACTAGAGGGGTTTGTTGAGACCATGTAAATTCTTTTTTGTAGGGGTTTAATGTTCTCCACACATCTGTAAATTTATTATCTTCAATTAAAGATTCTAACACCTTTTTGCTTTTATATTTATTATCTTTATTTCTACCCCCAACTTTGTCTGCACTTATGTTAAGACATATATTAAAATCTCCCGCCATTATTGTTAAGTATTCTTTTTCTTGGTGCAGTTTTATCAATTTATCAATAATTTCGAAAAATTTTATTTGTTATTTAATAGTTAGACTTGTGTCTAACTATTTCCAAATTTTATTAAAATCTGAGCAAAACAATCTTTTTAATTTTCATTTAAAGTTTTTTGATTTTACGCCAAGAAACTACAGTTCCAAACGTTTGTTTAAAACCAGCTTTTAAGGAAGGACACCCAGATGGCCCAGTAGCTGAGCGGTTAGAACGTTGGACTCAGATTCTCGGACCCCTAGATTTGAGAATATACAACACAAGAGAATGTCCGACTGTACACTAAATTTTTGACCAAAATTTTGTGAGAAAAGTTGCACTTTTGAATTGGTGTGCGACTTTTCTCACAAAAATCCGTCATTTTTTGCTAGTTTTCCCGCGCTGCGATTTTTAACAGAGTGTAAGTTTTTTTGCAGTGGTGACTGCGACTTTTTTTTGCACTCTTCTATACTGCTTTATTCGCACTGCGTTTATTTTTGCACTGCGAATCTGGCTGCGCAACAAACAAAATACAGACGCTGGTAGTCATTTTCAATGGAGTAAAACACTTCAAAACTTGTTTTATTTAATTTTAAAACGTTGGAAAGTTACTTTATTTGATTAAAACTAAGTTTTAACATCTTAAGGTAAAAAAAGCGTAAAAAAGCGACGTTTACTCATTTAAACACGAAATTTTCGCTCCGCTTTATTTTTTTGTTGCGCAGCCAGACTCGCAGTGCGAAAATAATCGCAGCGCCAATAAAGCAGCATAGAGAGCGAAAGAAGTCGCAGTCCACACTGCGAGAAAACTAACACTGTGTTAAAAATCGCAGCGCGAGAAAACTTGCAGAAAATGGCGGATTTTTGCGAGAAAAGTCGCACACAAATTCAAAAGTGCGACTTTTCTCTCAAAATTTTGGTCAAAAATTTAGTTTACAGTCGGACATTCTCTTGTGTTATATATTCTTGCCCATACTTTCCTGAATTCAAAAATATCAAATTTTTTAGGGGTAACCTACCTGAGTTGGGTACTCGGAGGGTTAAAAGGGGTCAATTTTACGATTTTTGCAAAAATCGTTTGTATGGGGGGGGGCAGAAAGTGCACTTTTTTAAGCAATGCTCAAAAATTTGTTGAGTCATAGGTTTGTGACCCAAGGGGATTTATGCAGAATTTTATGCTCTAACTTTTTGTGACAGTTTAAAAAAAATTACTGCCCAAAGCACTGCAATGGGTGGCCCCTAAAAATGTCAATTTTTGACACAGTCTCTCTATATAGGCGAGTAATATATCAGTTTAAAGCTCGCGGTGTGCTAATTTTAAAAAAAAATTTGCTCTAAATCATGGGGAACCCAAACTTTGTACCCCCAAAATTAGTAAAGGTTGATTTTTTGTGTTTTTATTATTTATAGGGTAGTGCATTTAATTTCGGCACTTTTCCGAATTGGGCATTTTTGATTTTGGACTATAACTTTGGTAATCCTGGACGGAATACGACGTTTGATAGCTCAAATGAGAGCTAATTATATGTAGATGACTTTCGTGAGTTTTTTATTTGTTATGTTATGATATTTTCATGTGAAATTGTGTGATTTATAAAAAATAAAATTGTTACTCGTTTTTAGAACATGGGCATTTCCTGATTACGCAATAAATTGGTTTGAAAATTAAACTGTCCAGGTAAAATTTAGTCTATTTTCCGAATTTTTAGTCCCCGTGGTTCTACGTTGCATATGTGGTGAGCAATCGTTATAAAATAAAATAGTGTAATTTCGGCACACATATTCTGTAGGTAAAAACGGGTTGAATTAAGTAGTTGGGTGTTGATTTGTAGTTGTAAATAGTTAAAACTCAACGTTGATATGTGTAGGGGTCATAGCGCTGCACTTAAACTCGATTAAGGGGGTCCTTTTAAAAAGTGCCGAAATTAAATGCACTTTTTTTGCCAAAATTTGCTCATTTTGATACTTATTGACATTTTAGCTGTAACTTTTTGCCAGTTACACGTTGAACAACAAGTAGAAGCTTAAATTAAAGAAAACTGTCTGGAGATAATAATAGGTTTTAAATTTTTGAAAATGATCATTTTTTGACTGAGAAACAATCGATTGTTTGTAAAGTGCCGAAATTAAATGCATACATTTAATTTCGGCAATTTTCCATTTTTTTTTAAACTGAATTAATTAAGTAAAAAAACAACTTTCGTACAGTGAAACTTTTATGACGCAACGCAGTATCGTAAAAGGTTTAAAATGAGCTATCAAACAAGAAAATCGGGCCATACAGTGAAAAGTTACATTGGAAAAACGAAAAAGTGCCGAAATTAAATGCACTACCCTAAGCCGTGTTTCAAAGTTATATACGTGCTGATTGCAAAAATATTAATTTTAAGTTAAAATTTTATGTGGTTACTCGGACATACCTCCAAATACCCCCAAATGTGAAAAATAGTAATATTGTCAATTTTTATTTTAAGTGTTGTGTTTATACTCAAATAGAAGCTCTCGGCACACTGACTTTAAAAATATTATGGTTTAATTAATTTTTTTTTCCAGTGGTTACCCAATTTTTGCACCCATCACTGTACGTACCCCCTATAATTTTTAAGAGGTGATTTTATTATAATACAGTCATGTTTGAACTCATATTAAAGCTCTCGAAACGCTGATGTCAAAAAAATAAATCCAACTCAATTCACCCAATAGTTATCATTTTTACAACCCACAATGTACCCCAAAATTTTTTAGAGGGTCATTTTTATATATATATATATATTGAATACCGTCGTGTTTATACTCATATTAAAGCTCCCGACACGCTGATGTTAAAAATATTATTTTTAAATCGATTCAACCAATGGTTACCATTTTTACAACCCGTAATGTAACCCAAAAAAATTAGGGCGTCATTTTTATATAAATGGGAATACATTGTGGGTTGTAGAAATGGTAACCATTGGTTGATTTGAGTTAAATATAATATTTTTGACATCAGCGTGTCGAAAGCTTTAATATGAGTATAACCAGAACGGTATTACAATAAATATATAAAATTGACCCCCTAAAAATTGTGGGGATACGTTATGGGTTGTAAAAATTGTAACCATTGGTTGAATCAATTTAAGAATAATATTTTTGTCATCAGCGTGTCAGGAGCTAGGAGCTTTAATATAAGTATAACCACGACGGTATTTAATAAAATACATAAAAATGACCCCTTAAAAATTTTTGGGAGTACATTGTGGGTTGTAAAAATGCATCAGCTTACCGGTAGCTTTAATATGAGTATAAACAGGACGTTATTAAAATATATAAAAAATGACCCTCCAAAAATTTTTGGGGGTACATTATGGGTTGTAAAAATGATAATTATTAGGTGAATAGAGTAAAAAATAATTTTTTAACATCAGCGTGTCGAGAGCTTTCATATACGAGTACAAAAATGACGGTATTATAATAAAATTACTTCTTAAGAATTTTAGGGGTACATTGATGGGTGCAAAAATTGGGTAATCACTTAAAAAAATATAAATCCTAAATTTTTGAAGCCAGTGTGTCGAGAGTTTTCATATGAGTATAAACACTACACTTAAAATAAAAAAATGACAAAAATTACCATTTTTCACATTTGGGGGTATGTATAAAAATTTTAACCTAAAATTAATATTTTTGCAATCAGCACGCATACAGCTTTTAAACGAATATAACCACGGCTTATAAATAATAAAAATAATCACCCCTTACTAAATTTGGGGGTACAAAGAGGTCTGTATTTTGGTTACCGGGACATTTAGAGCAAAATTTCTATATTTTTTTAATATAGCATACCGAGACCTTTAAATTAATATATTACTCGCCTATGTAAAGAGACTGTGTCAAAAGCTGACATTTTTAGGGGTCTCCCATTGTAGTGCCTTAGGGCGCTAAATTTTTTTGTGACTGTCACCAAAAGTTAGAGCATAAAATTCCGCATAAATCCCCCGGGTCTCAAACCTGTGGTTAAAAAAGTTTTTGGGCATTGTTTAAAAAAGGGCACTTTCTGGCCCCCATACAAACGATTTTCTCAAAAATCTTAAATTTCATCCACCTTTAACCCCTCAGGGTACCTGACCCAGGCAGGTTACCTCTAACAATATATATTTTTTAAGCTCGGGAAAATATGGGCAATCAGCACAAAAATTTTTAAGCACAAGGATTTATATGGTAAAAAGTTGGAAACTTGGCTAAATTTTGAGGCTAAGCCCCCAAAATTTTTGACAAAAAAATTTTTTAGGAGGTAGCCAAAAGTCCAAGGACCTTAACTTGAGATATTTGCATATTGATCACGGCGCGTTCAAAACTTATAAGAGCTTAAACGAAAATTTTTTTCACAATTTTCCCAGTATCGCTAAAAAAACAGAATAATTTAAATTTCGAATTTTTTTGTATTTAATTCATATGTTATTTTGTAATAAAACTTTTGATTTTTAAGATTACTTAGCTTTCTAAGAACCAGGTTTTACGGTCTTATTTTCTAGACTTTTTTAATAAGACGTTTTCACTAACGGTTTTTAATATTTGAATGCACGTTTATTGTGTGAAGCGAATCTTTTTTGTGTTTAATTGAAAATTTTGTGTGTTGGTTTGTTTTTTTTTAAATTGTTTAAGCAACTAAAGCAAAGTCCCTTTTTTTAACGAAATTTCTGCGTTTGGACCTTGGCGCTTTTTATTGGGTTGACAACTTAGCAAAATCATATTATTGAAATAAAATTAACCGAGCAATTTGTAACAATTATGCTTTAAAATTATTAATAATTTTTTATTATTTTAATAATAAATTAAAAACAATAATTATTTTAATTATGGCTTTGAAAAATATTTTTGTTGCCACAATTAAAAAAGTTTTAAACACAAATTTCTCAATAAATTCATACTGTAAAGTTTTATGTAGTTTAATACTTTTGGGATTTTTTGTAATTACTGCTTGTTAGCGTCTTCTGTTGAAAAGTTCAGTCAAAATTTCTGTCAACAAGGGTTTTAATTGACAAAGTGAGAAATTTTCAATTTTTCCTTGCAATATTTTTTTTTTGTGATTCTTCAAACTCTGAATATTTATCTGATACGGAAAGTTTTTGGTAAATTTGTTTCACTCGGTCAACACATTCGGATGATTTACGGCCGTAATTAACCTAAAAATTTAAAAGTTTAACTGATGAGAAAAAAAGTTAAAACAGTAATTAAAAGTTATTATATGGATAGACAAAAGCAATTATATCAATGTTTTATTTTAATATATCCATGATTTAATATTAAAAAAACACTGTAAATTTTAGCGATGAAAAACTTTTATTTTTTTAACTCACAAAAGGAATCAAAAGTTAGAGGCTGATAAAAAATCTGGCAGCAGCCTTTTGTCCAGTATGTGTCTCAATGATTATTTAACTGCCACCTTCATCAGTAGGTGCTCAGGCGGAATGAAGTTATATTAAAATTCTCAAAAGTTTCAACACCCCCCACAACGCCCCTTAAAACACGGAGTTACCCCATTTTTGTACACCACTCTAAAATTTGGGAGATTATAAGTGGAGCTAAAAACATTGAAAATGAGATTTGGGGAATACTATATGCCCACTAGTGATGTTCCCCGGAGTTCCAAGCTACGGAGTTCCGCCCTATTTTTGTACTAATTTTATGAATAATTAAAATAGTGATGCTATTGATTATTTTGTTAAATTTTTTTTTGTAAACAAATTTTTTTTTCAAAACTTATTTAAAACAAAAAAAACGTCTTAAAAATGCAAATAGAGTAACTTTAAATGTATTTCAAGCTTAAATATGCTCAAAATGGCTCATTTAAGGGACGGAGCTCTGGAAATCCCTCCGCTTTAAATAACCAGAGCTTCAGAGCATGATATTGGAGGGTAGGCACATGCACATCACTAATCCCCACACATCACGTCCCCTTGCACTCATAGGATTTTTTTATAATAAGGAAGATTTGGCCCACTCAAAATCCAAACTTCTCTTAAAAAAGAGAATAAGAGAAAATTTTAATATTTTGTAACATTTAAGTCACACAATTACTTCTAATTCTTTAAACAACGGATCATTTTTATTAAGTGAATTGAGAGCAGTTATTAACAGCCAGGTTCCTTTTCCGTCTTCAATATCTGTACCTATCTTCCCTGTTATTTCCGCATCACCATACAAATCCAGAAAATCGTCCTATAATAAATCAATTTTTATACAATTCTAGGTAAAAAAAATAGGCCAAATAAATTAGTAATATTAAGAATACATGAAATTAATTAATAAAAAAGAATGAGAAATGACGAACAAAATTATAATGCAAAACGTGTGGATCCCGACAAACTGCAAACGTATGCATATTTTTAAAAAGTTTTACGAATACATAATGCAGTTTTTTTTTTTTCAAATTATATCCATTGCATGTGTATGATTTTTTTCAAATTATAATGCGTACATATGCATTTTTTGTAAATTTTGTGTATAAGGTAACTGACGTTAAGTCGGCCAGGCGTTAATTTCAGCCACCGGCTGTTATTTTTACCACAAGTACAAATATGAAAGGAACTGCGTATGGCTGGATAGATCGTTATGTCTTTTATCTAGTCATATGCACGCAGTTCATTTCATAACTATGCACATAAAAAAATAACAGCCAGTGGCCAAAATTAAGGCTGGACGAATTTAAGTTAGTTACCCTAATGCATATTATAATTTCAAAAAAAATCATACATAATAAAATTTCAAACACTACATCCGCTGGCGACTTACCTATAGACTTTAAAAAGATTTTTTTTTTAATTTTTAATAAAAAATTTATGCTTTAAAGTAGTGTTGGGCGGAACTGCGGAACCCCCGGAACCGGAACTCCAAATTTTGCTAGGAACATCCGGAACTGGAACTGCCTATTAAAATAAGGAAACCCCGAAACACTGGAACCGGAACTAGAAGGGGAATTGAGATTTTCCAAAAATCTGGAATTAGGAACTGGAACCGTAATTCCAAATTTTGCCCGGAACATCCGGAACCGGAACTGCCCATCACTACATTTAAAGCATTGCCACATTTAAGGTAGAACGATTCAGTTACAAAAAGTTCACCGATTTTCCCCAATTTTACTCGGTGGTTTTCAGAAGTCCTGATGACGAATCAGACCTCCGTTTTTCAATTCGACCCCCGGGGGCACAAGGAGATTTGCGACCCCCCCCTCTTGGGGGCATTTTGACTATATACCGGTTTTACCTCAAAACCACCTCAAAATAGGTATTCGGGGTTCAATAGAGTATTGAATAATCAACACTTTTTTAATTAAAAAGTTAAAAAATTAAAAAAACACATTTTTTTTAAGGTTAAAAATATTGCCCAGGGAGACTCGAACCTAGAGCTCCTGGATTCGAGTCCGACGCTCTTACCACTCGGCTACTGCTCCGTCTCAGCATTTCTGCTTAAAAGCCATTTTTAAACAAACCTTTGAAAATGTCAAATCCCGACGTCAAATCAAAAAAATATAAATGAAAGTTTAGTCATTTGATAGAAATTAGTTTGTTCCCAACTTTTAACACAGCAGTTGTACCATAATTCCGAGCCAGTCTTTAAGTTTTTAACGAAATCTCTACTATCACTTCTTTTTATTTTTATTTCAACAATTTTAGCAATAAAACGAAATTAAAAAACTGCAATAGTAGCGATTTCGCTGAAAATTTTTGTGGGCATGTACTTTTGGTGTATCTAACTTGAGTTAAATTTTTATTACGTAATATTAACTCTGGTTCTGTTAAATTGGGAAAAACTGTTTTAAAATGTCTTTTTTCAACGAAGCATATCTCGCCGTGGAATGGTCCACCAAAAATGTTAAAGATACCGAACTGATCGGAAAAAAATAGCCTTTCTCCCAACATATAGTTTGCTTCTGTCCGTTCCGTACGGCACGAGTTATACACAAAAATCGACAGGGTATCCTAACTGTAACGTTCCACCTTAAAGCATGGAATTTACTTCCCACTGAAATGAAATCAATCTAGATTTACTTGCGCTTGAAAGTAAAATCCGAGATCGTAGGATATTTGCACTAAAGACTGCTGATTTTTCAATGTATCCAAGTCTTCCTTCTGTTAAAAATTAATATTTATGTTCCATGTATAAGAAGCACAACTAATTAAATTTCTGTTGTTATTTTTTAAATTCCTTCAAAAATAAGATGTTTCAAAGTTTGACAAATGATGAGCCCTAAGCATTGAAATACGTAAGTTAATAAAACCAATAACATTTATCATTTTTTGTTTTTAAATCTATTATTATTTTTTGTTTTTAGTAAACATATTTATAAACATTTTTATCTTTCTTACAAAATGAAGTGCCATTTGCAAAGGACAATAAAAACTGTAATGGCTTGTTTTTAGTTCAGTCATTCTTCGATATCGTTCCATTGTATATTCATTAAATGCTGAGACATTGGTGTCAATAGCTTGACCAAGAGAAGTTTTAATAATAGTCTATAACACATTGCCATAGTTAGGAATCTTATCAAGCGAGTCCCATACATGCCAACTAAGCAAATTATATTCTAATACACTTTATTATACTTGAGTTAATTGTTATAATAATTATTGAACTGTAACATTGGATTTCGTCTGCACCAAAAATATGCCACAAAAATTAAAATTTAAACCTTTGTTTGGAAAGATATAAAAATATATTGGAGTTTGTATCAAACTATTACAACAGTTGTTTAATAAATATTTAGAAGGATTTGAATTAAAAACAGCGGTAATTTTATTAAACTTTTTTAATCAAATACTATGAAAATGTTTTTAAAATGATTTAAACTACAAAAAGATAGATAAATCACTTACAAATTTATACTTAATCTTGTTAATTCGTTTGTGTACATTTGTACCTATCACTATAAAAACTGATATTTTTACGTGGTACAAAAATTATATCATACACCTGATAGTGAGTTTATATATTTGAATTTAATCAATGAAAGCAATAAATTTATAATTTTTAAAATAAAAAAAATTGAACAAATCAAAAAGTCAACAATATGCTTTTATGATTTTTTGAAGATTATAAAAGAAAAAGTATTAATTTTGAGTTCTTTCTAGTAACAATCTATATTTTTGTCGTTATGTTTTTTAACAGACACAATTAAACTAAAATTTAACAAATTTGATTAAGTTTTGCTTAATTTTAGGGTTTCAAGTTTTTTTTTCAATCCCTAAAATTAAAAAAAAAGATGCTAGGAAATTTGAACACCAGCACTTGATTGCCGAGCATTAGACCCCCAGCACTTAATCGTCGCGCACTAGAACGCCGAGCATTAGACCGCCGAGCGTTTGATCGCCGCTTTCAAGTTGCATCAAGGCAGACGTTAAAACTCGTCCCCACAGTAGTATAAACTCCCTACCAAAATAATAATAAAAACTCCCCAAATATAATTTTTAAAAGTGTAAATAAAATATTTGAACAAGGAAATGTTGTTTTGGCAATGAAAGTCTTTTATTGCCAAAACAACATTGCCTTGTTTAAAAGATGAATCAAAAATCTAAATTTTTCAAGTCTAAGCGAAACCTAAAATCGAAAACAAAATTAATGGTTTGTTGTTTAATGTCTAGAAGAAACTTATACCTGAGCTTAAGCGAACCTGAAAACCAAAATTTTTATGATAAATGGTATTTAATGGTTTATTTAAAAAAACCGTTGTTTTTCCTAAACCTAAGCAAAACCTAAAAATCACAAGCAAAATTTAACGATAAAAATGATGCACACACATTAACATAATTGTGGGGAGTTCAGAATTAGTTTTCGCGAGTTTACACTCCACTCAGTCGTGGCGCTGTGTTGATTTGCTGGAGGTAAAGGAAACCAAGAAATTTGCATAAAATTTATTCACAATCCTGCGGCGATAAAGTGCGCGGTGATCAAATGCTGGCGGTCACGTGTTCGGCGATCAAGTGCTGGCGATCAAATTTCCGGACACCAAAAAAAAAAAAAAAAATCCCAAACACTTTTAGCGCGAAACTGAACCACAATGCATATTATGCGAGCATAAAAAACCTTTTTTAAATAAAACTGCAAAACAATAAGTAACTATGTTCTTCAAAAATTTAAAATACAGCATTTTAAAACTTTTTAGCTGTAAGCAAATATTTAACAAATATCGGAGGTTGTGCTGATGTTTTAAATATACGACGATATATTACGCGAGTTGTAAATTAAAATTAGTGGTGATGGTTTAACGTAGCAGGCCATTTTATAAACTATTTTAACATTCTTAACAAATTATTAAAGTAAAACCTGTAATAATATTTACTGTAGAAAACGTTTTCAATAGCTTTGGCAACATTTCGGAAGAATTAAATTCTTGATAAATTAGCTGTTCTGCACATTGAGTTAATAAGTAGCCATCATTAATGGCAGCATTTTGAATGTGTGGCTAAAACAAGGTGTCATGTTTACAAGTACAGTTCGTACAACACAGAAATCGTGTAGTAGAGTAGAGGTATGTAAAAAATTAGGAACGGCATTAAAAAATTTGTAAAATTAATACACCGCTACTACAAAATTAGTAATACGACTTGACTAACTATTAATTTCAAAATATTAATAATCGTAAAATTTTGGTAATATGTTTTAGAATTACCAAGGGAGACTTCAATTGAAAAACCCATCAAAGCTGACAATAAATAAGTGGTGAAAAACAACTATACGCTTTAGTTTTGCACAAACAAAAGCTGTACCAAAATATTATGTCTAAATTTTGTCAGTTGATATAATCAGCTGACTTAATTTATTTTAAAAATTTATCAAGATCGTACTAATGTGTGCCAACTTGGTTTTCCTCGTCGGAGTGGCGATTCGTCCATCAAATCATCCAAGATGAGCAGACTTGCTTGCAGCTAAAAAATGAACAGTTTTGCTACTGGTATTTTGCTTATTTTTAGCATTTTCATGGATGGCGCGGGAGCGCCACGAGGCGATTTAGCCCCGCGGCGCCGCGCCAACCATTATTAGAGAACGGGTAAATTTTGAAATTCAGAACCTTCTTCTTCTTATAATTATTATTATTATTCCAACGCTCGACCCTTGAAAGCGATACTGATCGATCAAAAATAAACATGGGCTCATTGGAAAGAAGAAAGAATTACGCAACTTTCTTAGGAAGTACTTTTTTTCATTTAGGTGCTTGTTATCGATTTATTTATCAAAATAAAAAATTGAAAAAATAGACAAATAAAAAATCCCAACCGCACAATAACAGCCTTTTGGCAACAATAAGGATTGTACTGAGCAGACAACGAACAGCACCTCATAAAAACCGCACAAAAATAGCAGAAGACTGTGCTCGATTTTGGTGGCGGAAACCAAACCAGTTCCCAGCGCCATCTGCTTCAACCGCGCGGAAAACGGCGAAAACAACAAAATACTTTTTTTAATTCTTGGATTACTGATGACAAAATTAATTCAAAATTTTATTAAAAAACAATAATAAGCATCGGTGGCGCGGGAACGCCAAGCGGCGATTTAGCCCCACACATAGGTGAGAAAGGGGGGGGGGGCGGCGGGGGGGGGCTCCACACCCCCCCTAGCCTCGAAATTTTGGGGCCCCCCCTAGACGAAAATCTAGGGGGGCCCCCCCTCCCCCCAAATTTCCGAATTTTTTACCCCTGACCCCCCTCTAGATTTTGAAATCTGACCCCCCCCCTCCCCCCTCGGGAAAATTTTAGGTACCTTTTTTATACTAAATTTTCTTCCAAAAACGTGAATTTTCATAACATATTCATGCTTTTACACCCTTTTTATACATAAATATGGCTTTTTATTCAATAAAATGTAGTATTATCCTATAAAAATAACAATTATTAAAGTTATTATGGTTTAAAACTGTTTTGCTTTGGACACCGGACCCCACCTGACCCTCCTCTAAATTTCAAAATTTCGCACCCCCGGTCGACCCCCTCTAAACAGCTAGGGGGGGTCCGGACCCCTCTGGGACCCCCCTCCTAGAATTCAAAATTCGATTTACCCCGGGTAACCACCCCCCCTAGCTTCCCCGACCGTGCTCACCTATGGCCCCACAGCACCGTGCACACTATAATTAGAGAAGGTTGGGAAAAATTTTTTGTAATTTATGTTCATCTTCTTTTATTTATTATCATAAGTTTAACGCTCATTAACTTAAAATCAATAATTATTTCATCGTTTACGCGGCGATATAACCCTTCGGTACCTGCGGACAAAGTCAAATATATTTGGGGAACGTACGTAAATTTTGTAATTAATGTTCGTCTTCTTCTTATTATTATTTTTAATTTCAAACAATATAATTGATCTTTCGAAATTGTTGACAATTTTTAAGTTCTTAACAACACAATTTAAATTTATATTAATAATAATCAATCACTATTAGAAATTTATATCATTCCATAGCTAAGCAACGTGAGTAAATTTTGTAATTTAAATTTATCTTCTTCTTCTTATTATTTTGTATTTTTATTATAAAATAATTATCGCTGGCGCGGGAGCGCCACACGGAGATTAAGCCCCACGGCACTGCGCAAACTATAATTAAAGAACGTAGGTAAATTTAGTATTATGTTCTTCTTCTCCTTATTATTTATATATTATTTTTCAAATACTTATATCTTAAAACCAGTATTCCTTCCTCGTTACTGATTGATCAAAAAACATGGGCTCTTTGGAAATCGTGGAAAACTGCGCAATAATTTTCTTAGAAACTACTTTTTTTGATAAATAATACGTGTTCTATTGATAATATTAAAACTGTAAAAAAAGTATATCTCGGCAACGAAATGATTATAAACATTATGTCATTGCGCAGCTAAAACTATATTTGAAGACAGTGGCGTGCCCAGGGAGGGGGGCGGGGGGGGGGGGGACGCCGCCCCCCTCTCCCCGAAATCCCGCGAAGCCAGATTTTTTCGTAAGGGGGGACCCTTACGTTTTTTCAGACATGTGCACTGCCCCCCCGGGGTTAAAACGGTGGGGGGGGGGAGCAATTCCAAAATGGGGGGGCACGGGGGGCAACTTTTTTGAAACGGGGGGGGAATAAAACGGGGGGGCAAGCAGGGGAGAAAGAAAAAAAAAGAGAAAAAAAGAGAAAAAAAGAAGGGAAAAGGGAAAAAAGGGACAAAAAAAAGCGGAAATAAGGTAAAAATAGGTCTAAAATGGCTTAAAATACATTGAAATAGGCTAAAAACTGCAAAAAATTCGCGATGATGGCGTCATCATAGGTCAAAAATGGCGTCATATTTTTAGGGTACTTTTTCATTTTTTGGCGGGGGGGGGGGCAATAAAACAGGGGGGGCAAATCCTCCAATAAAAAGGGGGGGGGGCATTTTCAGACCGTGCACAGGTCTGCGTTTTTTAAATTTTGGAAGAGAAAAATTTTAAAATTTTTTTCTTTATTATTAATACAGAAACTTTCCTGATGCCTTCCAAAACCATATTAATAGTCAAAAAACCAAAATTTTTCCGCTACGCGGGTAGTTTAAATTGACAATTTATTATAGTTTTTCGATTTCAAATTGATTATCCCGTTCATTAGTTAAGGCATCAGACTAAAAAAAATGCAACAGTTCTGTGTTATTAGTTAGCTCAATGCATACATGGGCAAGTTGGTCCGGAGTGGGGGGGGGTTAAACCCCAAATTAGGGGGGGGTTAAAATCCGAGAAACGCAAAATACCCATATCGTTTTTTTTCTGGAGTGCATTTTACCCATATCGTTTTTCGATTTTGAAGGAAAAATAGGTTAAAAACACTAATTTTAGGTCAAAAAGCCCTTTTTATTGCATTTTTGAGCTTTTTATTGCTTAAAACATTCATTTTGACCTCAAAACTTAAGTTTGGAGGCAGTTAAAAGTCATTTTAAAGATATTTTTTTTCTTTATTTTTCCAAAATTGGGGGGGGGGTTAACTTTTTCTCCCCCCCCCACTTCTGAGTGGGGGGGGGTTAAACCCCACTTCTCAGAATTTGGGGGGGGTTAACCCCCCCCCAACCCTCCCGTGCCCATGTATGGCTCAATGTATAAACAAATCATTATCATTTGGCAGAAATTTTTATTCAGTGAGCAGCTGCCCAAACCAAATGCAAATTTCCTATAATCCACATAAGACATAATGTCCATCTCAGACTAGCCCACATCTTTTATGTCTAAACATACGCCCGGGGAGAAATCGCCCTTTTTTCCTGCTCTATTCTTAGAGCATTTCTCAAGACTAGTATATTTATTCCGATGACAACTAAAAAAGAATTACTTTTCAAAAACTTTATGAACAAAAACGAAACTGTATTATTTAGTTTAGGTAAATTATCAGCTAAATATAGAGTTTAGATTTTCTTACCACTTCAATAGCCCATCCAAGCGTGACGACTTTTTTCAAATCTTCATTAGAGGACTGGGGAAACAAAGCTTCGTACGCATTCACCAATCTTAAACCTCTTTGTAGCTTTCCGTCAGCCACTGTATAGTCCAGTATCTAATTTATAAAATGGAACAATTTTATTTTAACAACATATATTTATTCCAGAAGCAATATCAACTTAGTTCTCTACTTCATGCACTAATGGGACTTTTTTGTAATAAAAACTTTTTTCGTTTGTGTGGAGAAGAAAGGTGTGGGGCGAATGGAGTGAATGTGGCTATTGGAAGAGAGAAATATAATCACAGGCTCTTCCTTTTCACGAAGCTCTAGAGTGATTCGTTCCACCTCCCTCCTCTCTCCAGGCAAAGCCAACTACCACAAAACTGCACTTTTGTATGTGACAAAGTCTCCGTAGCATAATCGGCTCACAAGTCTGGACGCATTTTTTCCGCTAAGTTCTTATCCGAAGGTTATCTTCACGAGAGCAAAACAAAACAACAACAAAAAACAGCATGACTTCAAAAAGCTTGAGGATAGAATTGCAGATACACAGGGCTTGGATATGCAAACATGCAAGATTGCACTTCTGCAGGTACAGACATAGGTGGGCAGGGGGGGGGTTGGGGGGGTACCCCCCCCCCCCCCAAAATTTCGGATTTTGCTGACACCCCCCCTTAAATTTGGGGTAGTCGGGGACACCCCCCCCCCAAATTCGCCTCCCAAAGAAAAATTTTTAAGTGTTATAAAAGGACTAAAAAAGTTTTCCGCGCCTTTTATTACCTTTAAATTCCCCCGCTACGCGGGCAGTTTAAATTTCCCTGCTACGCGGGCAGTTTAACTTGGCAATTTATCTTAGTTTTTCAATTTCAAATCGATTATCCCATTCAGTAGTTAAGGCATACATGTTTAATAAAACTACTATAAAACACTATTATCTTTTTTTAACGTTTTAAACACATGTTATAAATGTATAGTATAGCTATAAAAAACCTTAAATTTTGTAATTACTATCATTTGGAATTAAAATTTTTAGTGTATTTTAGCGCCTCAAATTATAAATTTTCTCCTCCGGGGGGCATTGTTCCCCCCGAACCCCCCTGACTGAATTTTTAAGATCACAGAAAATTATGTAGAAATTAGGTAAAAAAACAAAAGTAAAAGGTATGTTCACGCGATCACCAGGAGACGATTTTTAAGCCGTTTTTAGTATATATTTTAAAAAATTTTCGCCTCCGGCGGCTGGGGGGACACCCCCAAACCCCCCGGCCGACGCTTCGCGTCGGCTGGTGCCGCTACGCGGCGCAGGCGGCAGCGCTTCGCGCCGCTTTGACAACACCTTTTCTCCCCTCCCCCAGACTGACGCCCCCGAAATGAAATCCTGACTGCTCCACTGCACATTTTTATTAAAAGAATTAAAAAAATAAAATTTATAAGTTGCAATAAGATCTTATTTTAATTTTACACAGTTTTAAAGCATTTATAAGCTTGTTTTACGTTTTTTACGCGTTTTAAGCTCATTTTAAGGCAGCGAGGAAATATTGGGTACACCCCCCCCCAGACCTGTCCACGGCCCCCCCCCGGGGTTAAAACGGGGGGGGGCAATTCCAAAACGGGGGGCACGGGGGGGGGCAACTTTTTTGAAACGGGAGGGGCAATAAAACGAGGAGGGCAAGCAGGGGAGAAAGAAAAAAAGAGAAAAAAGGAGAAAAAAGAGAAAAAAAGAAGGGAAAAGCGAAAAAAGGGACAAAAAAAGCGGAAATAAGGTAAAAATAGGTCTAAAATGGCTTAAAATACATTGAAATAGGCTAAAAACTGCAAAAAATTCGCGATGATGGCGTCATCATAGGTCAAAAATGGCGTCATATTTTTAGGGTACTTTTTCATTTTTTGGCGGGGGGGCAATAAAACGGGGGGGGGGGCAAATCCTCCAATAAAACGGGGGGGGGCATTTTCAGACCGTGCACAGGTCTGCCCCCCCCCTTAAAATTTGGGTCTTACTGGACACCCCCCCTAAAATTTGACCCCCCCTATACCCCCCCAAAATCCGAGAGGCTGCCCACCTATGGGTACAGATACAAGCAAGTGATGTTCCCTGGAGCTCCTTGCTCTGCTGGAGCGAAACTCCGCTTTTCGGAACAGCAACCCCCGAACCCCCGCTCTTTATACTAATTTTATGAAAAGATTAATTTCATAAACTATTTTGTTAAAAATTTTTTGTAAAACTAATGTTTTGCTCAAAACTTAAGAAAGATAAAATAGTCCTAAAAATTCAAAAAAAAATAGTTTGAAACATAATAAAGCTTAACTAAGTTTCAAATCGCTTATTAAGGAGAAAAGCTACGGAGCTCCGTCCGCTTTAAATGTCCAAAGCTCCGAAGCATTGAAGATATTGGAGCATTGAAGGGTTAGAAAGAACATTACTAATCCAAGCAGACTTTGGCATGACCAATGATCATTCTACATACTTTTAATGATAATCATTATTTCATCTAATAGTATTTAGTGACAATTTTATAAATACCTGAAGCTTTTCGTCCAGTGACATATTCATCTAAAAAGTTTAATATAAGATTTTAGAATTGATTGTTTTTGTTGTTGTTGCATTACCCGAAACTTATCTCCCCTATGCAGATTATACAAAAAGCAGGCGCTGAGACAAATCAGGAAGGGCGAAAAAATTTTTGTGAATTGAAATGGATCAATTTCCTCGCACAAATGTTTGTTAACTGAGATTATCATTGATAATTAATAAAATTTAACTTTGATTGATAATAGTATATCATGCGTAAATTAAAATGGGAGTATACCACAAAATTGGAAGTACCACATAGATTGAATACGTAATTTAAAAGTCAGTAAATAGTGGCATCGCTGCCTTTTGAACCTAAGCGCTAAGAATTACACATTTTTTGTTATTTTTGCATGTAATTTTTGAGGCAATATTTCTTTTTTCAAGAGAAATCTACATCCAACCTCAGATAATTTTAAAGCTTCGTTATTTGATAATTTAAAATATTTTAAATACCCACCTCGGTAATTCGTTTATCACATAAAACATCATTGCTAGATAGTTCAAGACATCTTTGGCGTATCAATTGTTTAATACCAGGAAAAAAAGTTCGAAATGCAGTTCTCTTCATAATGAGTGAAAGTTAGCTTTAAAACTCAGCTCGTTTTATTTTTGATCTATATTTAAATTAAGGTTCCCATGCAAAGATGTTGGACTACGCACAGACAGGTTTTCAATGCTATTCTGAGGGCGTATCCGTTCACACGAGCTGAAAAACTTAGTTTTAAAAATGGTAATCCTCATAGATGAACACGGTCACCGAAGCTAGGGGGGTGTTTACCCCGGGTAAATGACATTTCAAAATCTAGGAGGGGGATCCTAAGGGGCTCGAATCGAACCCCCCCTAGCTTTCTAGGGGGCTCGTCCTGGGGTGGAAGATTTTGAAACCTAGAGGGGGGTCAAGTGGGGTCCAATGTCGAAAACAAAATATCTTTAAACCATTAAATGTTTCATAATACGTTTTTTAAGATAATACTACCTTTTGTTGAAAAAAAGGGGATATTTTGGTATAAAAACGGTGTAAAAACATGAATTTGTGTTAAAAATTCACGTTTTTGGAAGAAAATCCAGTAATTAAAAAGTACTTAAAATTTTTTCGAGGGGAGTGGGAGGGGGTAGATTTTAAAATCTAGAGGGGTCAGAGGTAAAAAATCCGAAAATTTGGGGGGAGGTCCCTCAAAATTTCGAGGCTAGGGGGAGTGGACCCCACCTTAGTCCCCCCTCCTTGTTCATCTATGGTTATCCTATCCTAAATAAATCGAATATGTTAATAATCGACAGATTTTGATGAAACTTTGTAGAAAGAAAACGTGGTAGCCAAAAGCTACACCTTTGAATACGATTATTCCGTCCGCCAGCGCTCAATAATAAACAAATAGGACAAAAAAATAGAAGTGGTCAAAATGGTTGGTAGCATACATGGGCACGGGGGGGGGGTGTTAACCCGTCCCCAAATTTTGAGAAGGGGGTTTTAATTTAACCCCCCCCCACTCAAAAGAGGGGGGCTAAATTATTTAAAAATATGCGCGACTGCAAGGGGTTTGTAATTTATAAGCAAAAAATGCGGTTGATCAAACAAAAAGAAAAATACTTTACATTTTTTACCTTCCTGCAAACGGGGAAATTGTTTACATTGTTTAATTTTAAGCATTTAAGATGCACTACATTTTTATAACCTGAAAATAAAAAAAAGTAAAGGGGGGACCCTTACAAAAATGGCTGGCTTTGCCAGCCGGGGGGGGGGAGGCGCTTTCACACCACATTCGACATTAAACTTATTGTGTAAAATTATTTTATTATCTGCAATTCACTATTATGAAATATGTTGGCTGCACATAAGCAGAATGTGTTAATGGTTGAATTAATTGTAAAATTTTATTTAATAGCACGATTATTATATACAAACCAAGCACAATTCGGCACCCATAGAATCATATCGAAAGTTTGTATAAACACATTATAATCATGACTAAACTAAATTTAAAAAAAAGCATTGAAGCATTCCCTGGAACCATAATATACTTTAAATTGTACGATATATTACTTCATAGTGCAAGAGTTCTATAATTTTTTACATTAATAATAACTATCTAGTCATAACATAAAGAGTCTTTGCAGATCTTATTCACCACGCAAAGCTCGTATATGCTGAAAAACCATGTAAAAACATGTAAAAAAAGCTAAAAACAATCACTGGAGCAACATGTAGCGCTGAACTATAGCAAAAACAAATGAAAATGATCATGAAATAAACTATAAATACATACATAAAAAAATCACAAACATGATAAGTGCATCTTAAATACATCATGTAGTAACAGTCAAGGTACAGGAAATTATCGACTGCTTAAAATAATAGATGTGCAGCTAGTGAGTAGCTACTCAGGGTAAATGGTCGTTCGGAATCTAGAGATATTCGGATTCATTCTCTGGGTTTTTAGGGATACCAGACAGAGATTGACAAAAGCGTAGTTGCTTATAAACCAATCTTCGTCTAAAATTTGTTTCATTATTAAAAATGATAAAAATAAACTTTTTATAGGACTTCGGTGGCCCACGGTATATACCAGACCTTTGCACTGCTCCCCGGGTTTTATTGGAAGGGTGCAGGGCGGCAATTTTTTTGAAACAAGGTGATATATAACACGGAGAGGGCAAGCAGGAAAGAAAGAAGAAAAAAAAGTTAAAAAGAAAAAAAGGACAAAAAAAAGCGAGCTTTAAGTAAAAATACGTCTAAAATGGCTTAAAATTCATTTAAATATGCTAAAAACTGGAGGGTACTTTTTCATTTTTGGACAGGGGATGGCAATAAAACGGTGGGGGGTGTTGGGGGAGCACACACAAATAATAACGGGGCATTTCCTGATAGTGAACAGGTCTGTAACCCTGTATGTATGTAAAAAAAAACTAGGAGCATCTATCACACCAGGAGACCGCTTTTAAAAAAAGTAGTTTAACCATTCACCATAAAGTTAATCCGAAGTAGAGTGTGAGTGAAACCCAGATATAAATGGGTAAAAACCTAACAAAAACATTTTTAGCAAATCGTTTTTTGTGGTGTATATATTTAAGTTTTTGATTTGACGAAAAATAGATAAAAACGCTAATTTTACGAGCAAAATCCATTTTTATACCATTTATAAGTTTTTTATTGTTAAAAATCAAAATTCGGACCCTAAACTTCAGGTTTAAAGGTAGTTAAAAGTCATTTACAAGAATTTTTTTCTTTTTCCCCCACCTCTCACACACATAGTTAAAACAAAAAAATCAATATTTTTAACGACTCCTGTATTAAAATTATTTTCATAAAAAAATTAGGTTGCTCAAAAACAACAATCATGTTAATAATCTGTTTTCTGCTTTAGTTATAGTTTGTATTTGTTAAATTGTACCCGTACCCTGTATATGGATCAGTGTCTCACGAAAAATTACTAAACGTTAAACCAATTGCCCACTTAGCGGAGTGAAAAAACAAAACACGTTATACCACATTGGCTTGGGCCTCACCTCAATGACTTCAAATCTACATGAAACTAATGAATGAGCTATATAATCATACTCGCGTATTTTTAGTTTCGGAAGCATATTGTTGTCTGAACAAAAATAGATACCAAGAAAACACCAGAAAAATGTCAAGAATGCACTTTCTAAAGTCCTTCTGATCATAACACGGAATTTGACGAAAGAGCACTTCTAAAATTAGAATTTGACGAAAGAACCCCACTTAGAATGACAAAATTTTTGGAGCATATCCCAAATACCACATTTTTAGCGTTTTTAGTACTGGAGGAACGCTCCCCTCTTAAATTTCTTGGTCCTTTCTCCAAAAAAAAAACACGGAAAGCTGCTCACGTGTGAATGTAACACATAATTTAGACCCGAACCGAAAATCTGATATTTTTGCTTACATGTTAAATTTAGCACGAAGTTTTTTACTTACGTAAAAAAACTTCGTGCTAAATTTTATCAGGCTTAGCTAACTTAACAAAATCAGTTTTCTGAAGTAAACACTATTCGTAATATACAATTAACAAATAAAAAAAACATCATAAAAAATTTTCAATGCCCACCTATTAAAGTTTTATTTCCATGTAGAATCCTATTTTAAATCAACATCCAACGCAAAAAGTTTACATTCGTGATGTTTTCCAGAACTCCGAGCTCTGGAGCCGAACTCACCCTATTTGTTTACTAAATTTTATGAATAATTAAAGAGTGATGCCACAGATTATTTTGTCATAATTTTTTTGTAATTAAATTGTTTTTTTTTAAAAACTTATTCGAAACATTAGAAATAGTCTTAAAATGTGAATAAAGTAGCTTTAAATGTAGTTTAAGATTAAAATTGTTCATTCAAAGGACGAAGCTCCGGAGCCCCCTCAGTTTTAAATGGTCGGAGCTCCGGAGCATGAGATTGGAGGGTAGGAACATACTAGTTTACATGCACCTTTTTGACAAAATTTGACCTTTCTTTACGATACTGAAATTTCAAAATAAAATATGTTCAGAATTGTAAAGAGTTTAACTTGATGGTAATGCGACTGTTTATTTAGTTCATTAATTTAGTAAAAAATTAAAGATAACAGTAAGAAGCAAGGCAGCATAAATCGATCATTGGCGACAAAATACAAACTGTGATATTTCGCTAATGAATTTAAACAAAAAAATTTTTAGAGTCCAATTAGCTAGAAAACAAGGATTAGCTAGCTAAATACAAAGATTTTTTGAAGTTTATGCCTTAAAGAACCTAAATTTCCGAGGAAAAAAACCGAAATGGTACTCTGAATTTGGTATATATTCAAAAATCTAATATGCCATTTTTTGTCATCCGTCAAATCCTTAAAGCTTATTGTGTGCTATGACGACAGATAAATCTGAAGAGTTTAAGAAATTTTAAAACATAAAAGGGACGAAATAATTATATTACATAAAACTGTTCATATAATGTTAGAGCATGGAAAACATAATAGCCAATAAACTAGACTAAGGCGGTTAACTAAGTCAGAAAAAATAATTTCATATCAAGTATTATTGACCTCTCATTTCCCTGAGTCAATCAAAATCCAAGAATCAATTTAGTACAAAAAACACTAGTCTTAAACATCTGTCTCCTTTATGTTTTTAATCTATAAATTTTATGATATTTTAATATTTTCATCGTTTTTGCTGTTAATAAGGTGAAAAAGACACACAAAAAAACAACACACCAACTAAACAAACTCTCTCCTCGCGACACCCTCCTCGGCCCCCGGAGACCAAAAAACCCCGCCCCCCCCCAACCACCCCAAAACACCCCCCACCACCCCCAAAAAAAACAAAAACCAATACTAAGATAAGGGATAAATATTAAACAATAAGATTATCTGATAATTTGTTAATTATAACGTAGCATGTTAAAATTACAAAAATTATACGCAATGAATAATTAATACACTAATATAAAAACAACATAATAATTTAAAAGAAACACAAGTAGCATGATATTCAGTAATAGCTGGCAATAAGACTACCACGGATGACGTTAGTCGACAATATTGATCAGCACTAGCAGACTGTTTGGCATAAATATACTGTATCACCAAAAAATCATCTTTATTCCTTATTACAACGCCATAGATGTACAACAAAATATAAACAGGCAATGTAGAGGGGTTTAGATTATAACGCCCCCTCCTCTTCACGAAAATTTCGGAAATACTACTACACTACTCTGTTTTTTAGCGATACTGAAAAAATTTTGACAAAAAATTTTTTGTTTGCGCTTTTATAACTTTTGAACGCGCCCCGATCCAGACCAGTGCACTGCCCTCGGGTTTTATAGGGAGGGGGCAATTCCAAAACGGGGGGCACGCGGGGGGGCCACTTTTTTGAAACAAGGGGGGAGCAATAAAACGGGGGGCAAGCAGAGGAGAAAGAAAGGAGAAAAGAAGAAGGAAAAAGGAAAAAAAGGGACAAAAAAAAGAGAAAAATAGGTCTAAAAATAAAGTAAAAAAAGGTCTAAAATAGCTTAAAAAGCATTAAAATAGGCTAAAAACTGCAAAAATTTCGCAATAATGGCGTCATAATAGGTAAAAAAAGTCTAAAATGGCTTAAAATGCATTGAAACAGGCTAAAAACTGCAAAAATTTCGGGATAATGGCGTCATAATAGGTCAAAAATGGCGCCATAATTTTTGGGTACTTTTTCATTTTTCCTCGGGGGGGGGGGGGCAAAAAAACGGGAGGGGAGCAAATCCTCCAATAAAGCCGGGGGCATTTTCAGACCGTGCACAGGTCTGCGCGATCAATATGCAAATATCTCGCGTTAAGGTCCTTGTACTTTTGGCTACCTCCTAAAATTTTTTTTTTCTCAAAAATTTTGGAGGGTTAGCCCCAAAACCCCCGAAATTTAGGGTCAATTTTTTTCGGCCAAATTTCTAACTTTTTACCAAATGGGTCCTTACGTCTGAAAATTTTTGCGCAGATTGCCCATATTTTTTTGAGCTCAAAAATATATAATTTGTTAGGGGTAACCTACCTAAGTCGGGTACCCCGAGAGGTTAAAAGGAGTCAATTTTACGATTTTTGCTAAAAAATTTTGTATGGGGGCAGATAGTGCATATTTTGGCATCATGTTGAAAAACTGTTTAAGCCACAGGTTTGAGACCGGGGGATTTATGCGGAAATTTAAGCTCTACATTTTGGTGATAGTCCCAAATAAAATCTTGATGCCCTAAAGCACAGCAATGGCTGACCCCTAAAAAAAACTTTTGACACAGCCATTCTACATCATAGGCGACTAATATATCATTTTAAAGCTCTCGGCGTGCTGATTTCAAAAATATAAAAAATATACTCTAAATGATTGGGTAACTAAAATACAGACCAGTGGCGTGCTCAGGGGGGGGGGGGGGCGGGGGGGGGGGGCGGCCGCCCCCCCCCCCCCCTCGATATGCGGCGAAGCCGGATTTTTTCGTAAGGGCTTACGTTTTTTGAATTTTGGGAAAGAAAATTTTTTTTCTTTAATATTAATACAAAATACTTTCTGATGCCTTCCAAAAGCAATAATAGTCAAAAAACCAAATTTTCCCCGCTTCGGGGGTAGTTTAAAATTGACAATTTATCTTAGTTTTTCAATTTCAAATCGATTATGACGTTCAATAGTTAGGACATACATGTTAAATAAAACTACTATAAACACTAGTAACCTCTTATTAACGTTTTAAACACATGTTTTAAATGGATAGGAATGAAAAAAAACCTTAAATTTTGTTTTAATTATTATCTGGAATAAAAATTTCTAGTGTATTTTAGTGCCTTAAATTAAAGATTTCCTCCCCTGGGGCATTCTGCCCCCCGGACTCCCCTGACAAGGGGCTCTGCCCCTTGCACCGCTGGGGGGCTCTCGCCCCCCAGAGGCCCCACTTCTGGGGGGCTGCCGCCCCCAACCACCCCCCCCAGGGTGAGTATGTACCCCCCCAGACCGCCCCCCCCAAATGAAATCCTGGGCACGCCACTGATACAGACCCCTTTGCACCCCCAAAATAAGTAAGGGTTAATTGGTCTCCACTTCCAAATTTGTGTTACTTTGTTTTTTAATCTTGATACGACCAAGCTGGACCACCCTTTAGATAGTTATAAAGTGGTATTGAAAATTTAAAGGTTAGAAGTAATTTAAAAAACATTTTCTGGTACTTTGCATCATACATGGGCAAGTTGGTCCAGAGTGAGGGGGGTTAAACCCCAAATTAGGGGGGTTAAAATCCAAGAAACGCAAAGTACCTATATCCTTTTTTTCTGGAGTGCATTTTACCCATATTGTTTTTCATTTTGAAGAAAAAATAGGTACAGCGCTAATTTTAGGTCAAAAAGCCCTTTTTATTGCATTTTTGAGCTTTTTATTGCTTAAAACATTCATTTTGACCTCAAAACTTAAGTTTGGGGGCAGTTTGAAGTCATTTTAAAGACATTTTTTATTTATTTTTCCAAAATTGGGGTGAGCTTAACTTTTTCTCCCCCCCCACTACTGAGTGGGGGGGGGGGGTTAAACCCCCCTATCTCAAAATTTGGGGGGAGGTTAACCCCCCCCAACCCCCCGTGCACATGTATGCTTTGCATTGCTCAGCTGTAATTCAATGTGCTCATTTTTTAGTTGTAATGTTTTGGAAATCTGAAATTTTAAGGTACCGGTATCATATTGGTTGTAAAAAATTTTTCTTTGTTTTATAGACTTATTCTTATTGAAAAAATGAAGTATATGACATAAACAAGGTAACAAACACTCCGCGCGAAGCGCGGAAAATTTTTTAGTCCTTTTATAACGTTAATTTTTTCCAGGAGGCGAATTTGGAGGGGTGGTGTCCCCGGGTACCCCAAATTTAGGGGGGTGTCCCTGGGTACCCCAAATTTAGGGGAGGGGGTGTCAGCAAAATTCGAAATTTTGGGGGGGGTCGTACAACCACCCTGCCCACCTATGATTACAATAGTAAGTTCTTTTGTTTCTACTGCCACAAGTGGACAACCTCTTTTAGAAAAAGGGTATCTCATATAAACTCGTGATTCTTAATATTGGAATAAACGAAACAGGAAACGTCTAAAATATCAGGTAGCGAGGGATCTGTTACCGAGATAACCCGCAATTTCGCGGGCGCGTTCAGTCAAAAGCATCCGTATTTTAGAAATATAATGATAACCATAGATGTTTTTGGTCGGGTCCGCTAGGGGGGGGGTCCACCCCCGGGTGGAAGGCCAAAATTTTTTTGGGGGGGGGTTAAGGGGGGTCCGGATCCCCTGGCTTTTTGAGGGGGGGTCGACCCCGGGTGCGAGATTTCAAATTTAGGGGGGGGGGAGGGGGGTCCAATTTTTCAGCAAAATTTTTTAAACTCAATAATTTAAGTGTTTTTAGGTCTAATATTGAATTTTATGTATTAAAACAGGCTATTTAGGTCTAAAAAGTGTATTTAAACACTGTTTTTAACTAAAAACCTGTGTTTTTGACAGTAAATAAAAAAATATACTTCCAAATTGGTCGGGGGAGGGGGGGGGGGAGGGGGGTCCAGCCTTCCAGGGGGTAGGTCACACCGCTCACGAGCTTGGGGGGGAGGGGGACCCCTGGTTTATTTCAGGGGGGGGGGGGGGGTCCAAAATTTTGGCTCTAGGGGGGGGGGTGCACCCCTCTGTCCCCCCCCCAAAAACATCTATGATGATAACCCCACTTGCCCTTATCACTTACATAAGTTTACAGTCAGATTTTGATAAAATACAAAGCTTTACATCAGAAAGGTCCTAGAAGAGAGGGGGCGGGAGGTTCGACTGACGACCCACCCAGTGGCGTGCCCAGGGGGGGGCGGGGGGGGGGGGCGGCCGCTCCCCCCCGAAATCCGGCAACGAAGCCGGGATTTTTTTTTCGTAAGGGGGACCCTTAATTTTTTTTGAATTTTGGGAGAGAAAATTTTTTTTCTTAAATATTAATACAGAAACTTTCCTGATGCCTTCCAAAAGGATAATAATAGTCAAAAAACCAAATTTTCCCCGCTTCGCGGGTAGTTTAAATTGACAATTTATCTCAGTTTTTCAATGTTAAATCGATTTTGCCGCTTAATAGTTAAGGCATACATGTTAAATAAAACTACTATAAACACTATTAACCTTTTATTAACGTTTTAAACACATGTTTTAAATATATAGGAATAAAAAACCTTCAATTTTGTTTTAATTATCATCTGGAATTAAAATTTCTAGTGTATTTTAGCGCCTTAAATTAAAAATTTTCTCCCCCAGGGGGCATTCTGCCTCCCTGACAAGGGGCTCTGCCCGTTGACCCCGCTGGGAGGCTCTCGCCCCCCAGACCCCCCATTTTCTGGGGGGCTCTTGCCTCCCAGACCCACCATTTCTGGGGGCTCTCGCCCTCCAGACCTCACTATCTGGGGGGCTGTCGCCCCCCAGACCCCCCTCAGGGTTAGTATGTACCCGCCCCGACCGCCCCCCCCGCAAGGAAATCCTGGGCACGCCACTGGACCCACCCTTGGCTTTTTTTGAAGTGTCGAGTTTGAGATGATCAAATTCGAAATCTAAAGGGTGGCCAGCGGTCCAATATTCGTAGCAAAACACATTTTGTTGTTTTTAAGGAATCATACTATTTTTGATTGAATATTTAAGGGAAAAACTACCATCGAAAATTAAATTACGCTGCTGATGTTTCTACCTGTTTATATACCTACCTAACCTAGTCAGTTTTACCAAAATCTGAATGTAGACACAGAGAACACAATTTATTGGATTAAAATGATAAATATAAGATAATAAACGCTTTGCATATTTTTAAATAAATAAAAACGGGGGTATATGAGTTGGAGGTTTAGTCGTCGTCCCATTCATCGTCCCACTCGGCCTCCGACTCGTCCGACTCCGAGTTCCCCATCACGTCTTCCATTCGTTTTCGGAGGATGGCGGCGACATCGTGTCCCTCCACGGCCTTCTTCTCGCGCAGCTTTTCCTGCTGACGGTCCACCTTTTTCAGGTCGATGCCCTCTCGAATGGCCTTGAGAAGGTCCGAACGGGCGTCCACTTGGCGAGTGGGGCTCTTCAGCCCGCTTCGCTCCGGACTTTTCCGCTGATTCTTGAGGGGGGCAGCTGCCGCCGCGCCGTTCTGTAGGGGCGGAGGCGGGGGAGGCGGGGGTGGAGGGGCGGCGGCCCCATGGTTCGGCCTCACCGGTGGAGGAGAAGGAAGTTTCTCGGTGAGCACGGAAGTGGTCGATTGGCTCAGGAGGGCCAGCTGCTCCTGACTCAGCGGCGGCGGCGGTGGTGGCAAGTCCGGGGATTGGCGTCCACCAGCGTCATTGATTGGCATCACAGGCGGTTGGGGCGGTGTGGCGCTGGGTCTCCCACCCCCAGGAGTTTGCCTTCCTTCCGCTTCCAGCGAGAGTTCCCGGATTCTGTTCTGAAGATCCCCGTTAACGTGGATCGGGGAGGGTGTGAGTCCGCTGGGGGGCGGGGCTGGAGGCGGCTGGGAAGGTCGGTTAGTAGCGTCAAAAGGCTGCTGATTGGGCGTGGACGTGTAACCGGCTCTGCTCCCTTGGGCATAGTGAGCGGGCACAACGTCATTGGAAGGCACGTGGTGATTGTGCTGTTGGTAGAGGCGGTACTGTTCCTGCTGCTGGCGTACCAAATTGTGCTTCTCCTGCTGGAGTGAGACGCGGGGTGTGGTGGGTCCGTTACTTTGCTGATAATGACCCTGACTGGAGTCAGTACCAGAGCCGTAGCCACTGGTCTCTTGTCCCTTAGCAGGCTGATGCTGGAGTCCATCTAAGGTTCCAGGCCTAATCATTCCGGCAGGCGGGTGCTGGGAGAACCTTTGAGCGTCCAAACGTCGGCATTCTGGAGTCTGGTACTCAGGTGGCAAGTCAATGATGTCATTCTGTAGAGCTTCACGAAAGTATTTTTCCCGATGATCTTGAGGCGGACGCGGTTTTTTCCTCTTCGTTTCGCCAGAACTTCTACCTTGTTTCGGCTAAATTAAATTATTCCTCTATTACTTTTATAATTATTATTTTATTTATTTATTTTTGAAGACAGTTATGATTGTTTTATTTGCGAACCGAGAAGAACGTTTTGAAATTTTTTAGATTTTTTATTTTTTCTGTAACCTTACTAACCGAGAAGCGTTGCGTGCGGATCTAGTATAGATGTATAGAACAGAATCAGTATAGATGGGTAGCCTAGCCTCCATAGATGTTTTAATCAGGTCCGCTAAGGAGGGGAGTCACCCTCGGGTGAAAAGCCAAAATTTTTTAGAAGAGGGGGGTCGACCCAAGGTGCGAGATTTCAAATTTAGGGGTGTCCAAGAGGTTCCGATTTTTTAACAAAGTTTTTTAAATTAGTAATTTAAGTGTTTTTAGGTCTAATATTGAATTTTATATACTAAAACAGCCTATTTAGGCCAAAAAGTGTATTTAAAACACTGGGGTTTTTTTTACTAAAAAACCGTGTTTTTGACAGTAAATAAAAAATTATACTTGTAAATTCGTCGGGAAAGGGGGGGGAGGGAGTTCAGCCTCGCTAGGGGGAGTGTCAGGCCAGACCACTCTCGAGCTTTGGGGAGAAGGGGCCCCCTTAATTTTTTTAGGGGTGTCCAAAATTTTGGCTCTGGGGAGGGGGAATTGGGGTGGACCCCTCTATTCCCCCCCAAAAACATCTATGGCAGCCTCCCGAATTTTTTTTAGATGATAAGTATACCCCAGCTTTGGAATTTTTTTGGTACATTTTTCCAAAACTAGGGAGTGAGGTAACGTTTTCCTTCCCCCAAATTCCTAGCATACGTGGGCAGGAAGAAATTGAGTGATGGGGTTATACACATTAGGTGGGTAGCCCCCTGGATTTTTTTTGGGGGGGTTTATCCGACCCCCGAAATTTGGGGGGGGGGGGTGTCCCAAAACATTTTTTTTTGGGGAGGGGGTACGAATAGCCCATTTTTAGCGTTTTTAGTACTGGTAACCCCCAAATTTTAAGGGGGTGTCCGGTCCGGGGTACCCCTAAATTTTAGGAGGTGGGGTGTAGGCTATAATCGGGATTTTCGGGGTTATACATACGTATAACCATAGGTGTTTTTGGTCGGGTCCGCTGGAGGGGTCCACCCCTGGGTGGAAGGCCAAAATTTTTTAGGGGGGTCCGAACCCCCCTGGCTTTTTAGGGGGGTCGACCCCGGGTGCGAGATTTCAAATTTAGGGGGGGTCAGGGGGGTCCAATTTTTTAGCAAATTTTTTTAACTCAATAATTTAAGTGTTTTTAGGTCCAATATTGAATTTTATGTATTAAAACAGCCTATTTAGGCCTAAAAAGTGTATTTAAACACTGTTTTTAACTAAAAAACCCTGTTTTTGACAGTAAATAAAAAAATATACTTCCAAATTGGTTAGGATGGGGGAGGGGGGTCAGCCTCGCTAGGGTGGCGGGTCAGGCCGGACCGCTCTCGAGGTTTGGGGGGAGGGGGGGGGCGCATGAATTTTTTCTAGGAGGGGGGGTCCAAAATTTTGGCTCTAGGGGGGGGGGGGTGGACCCCTCTGTCTCCCCCCAAAAACACCTATGCGTATAACCCCCTCCAAAAATCTTGGAAACTACCACATTTCTCTCAGTCTAAAACTTAGGGGTATCCCTGACGCTAACATACCCCTCCAAAATTTGGGGATCCGGGTCCCCGAATTTTGGGACCCCCAGTACTATAAATGGGGCATTTGAAATATACCCAAAAAATTTGGAACACTGTTTCTCAAATTTCGGAGGTCAAGTTCAAGCATACCCCCATCCCAAAAAAAATCCGGGAGGCTGATCAGACATGCCTTTAAATGGTTATGGGGAGCGGGAAAGCTTGACCTTCCGTGCTTATGGATGTTTAAATATTAGGTAAATGAGATCGAAGTTTGGAAAGTGTGCGTTCGCTATTGTTGACTCACCCTAATTTTTTGTTTGAAAAACAGCGCTAGAAAATAATGAACGTCTTTAGTATTCATCATATTGAACGTCTAATTATATAGCTGTTCGCACGCAACTCATGCTCATGTGCGAAAAAATATTATTTCTCACACTCTCACCAATCTTTTGGCTTTTCCGATTGAATCTCTTGCATTACTTTTTAGGATTTTCAGCTAGCCAAACGCGATAGTACAATTTTTTTAATACAATACTAATCGAAAAATAAAAGGTGCTTTTAAATCCTTAAGTCTTTTGGCACTGATTTTAAATTTTACAGACTAAAAAATATCTACTTTCAAATTATTTACAAGAGCTCATAGCCGAATACACAAGTTACTGCCCAGCTAATTAATACTCCATTAAAAACACAACAAGTAAAGCAGTTACAGCGACACGTACCTGACGAACCTTTTTGATTTGTTCCACATCTTTTAACATTTCTTTTCTCCACAAATCAAAGAAATAATCAGGATCCGTATAATACTTCAAACCCGGTTTTCCATCATCTCTAAAACAAAGCTAGTAGTGCAGATATTAATTTGTTAAATTTATAAAAAACACAAACTTCGGAAAGTTTTTAAAGTTGGTGAGGAAGGGAAAAGATTGGAAAGAGCGGTTCACCACAGCCACAGGGCATGGGTTTCTTCGCACACCAAAAATAGGTGTTTTAGGGAGGGAAAGACTAAAGGAGCCGCCCTTGAGGGCATGAGGTAGGTGTTGAAAATGTGGTTTATGTTTGCGGCAATTAAGTCGCAAATATCATATTGTTGAAAAAAAACAACAAAAAACGATGATACAACAGAATTGAGTTATTCATAGTTCTGTTATCTGATCATTAATAATATTAATATATGCCCAAAACTCTCACCCAGTTTGTCTACCAAATCGGCATTTTGAATTTTTTGCTGGTGCCTAAAAATTTAAGCACAAGCCTTGCGAAAATTTAATAAAAAAGGTCTCTCCGGATATCAAATTTTTACCCTTGTCAACTCCAAAGGGTGGCCGAGAGCCTCTAAACCCCCTGACCCCCCTCTCCTCCAGGGGAGGCCATAGGTGTTTTGGTCGGGTCCGCTAGGGGGGGAAGTCCACCCCCGGGTGGAAGGCCAAAATTTTTTTAGGGGGGGGGTCAGGAGCATACATGGGCACGGGGGCGGGCGGGGGGGGGGGGTGTGGGGGGGGGTTAACCCCCCCCCCAAATTCTGAGAAGGGGGGTTTAACCCCCCCCCACTCAGAAGTGGGGGGGGGGGAGAAAAGGTTAACCCCCCCCCCCCCAATTTTGGAAAAATGAAGAAAAAAAATGTCTTTAAAATGACTTCTAACTGCCCCCAAACTTAAGTTTTGAGGTCAAAATGAATGTTTTAAGCAATAAAAAGCTCAAAAATGCAATAAAAAGGGCTTTTTGACCTAAAATTAGCGTTTTTTACCTATTTTTCCTTCAAAATCGAAAAACGATATGGGTAAAATGCACTCCAGAAAAAAAAACGATATGGGTATTTTGCGTTTCTCGGATTTTAACCCCCCCCCCTAATTTGGGGTTTAACCCCCCCCCACTCCGGACCAACTTGCCCATGTATGGTCAGGAGGGGGTCCAATTTTTTAACAAAATTTTTTTAACTCAATATTTTAAGTGTTTTTAGGTTTAATATTAAATTTTATGTACGAAAACCGCCTATTTAGACCTAAAAAGTGGATTTAAACACTGTTTTTAACTAAAAAATCGTGTTTTTGACAGTAAATAAAAAATATACTTCCAAATTGGTCGAGAGGGGGGGAAGGGGGTCAGCCTCGCTAGGGGGGTCAGGTCGGACCGCTCTCGAGCTTTGGGGGGAGGGGGCCCCTGGATTTTTTCTAGGGGGGTCCAAAATTTTGGCTCTAGGGGGGGGTGGACCCATAGGTGGGCAGAGGGGGTTATACCCCGTTCCAAAATTTCGAATTTTGCTGACACCCCCACCCCTAAAATTTGGGGTACCCGGAGACACTCCCTCAAAAATTCGCCTCCTGGAGAAAAATTTTTAAGCGTTATAAAAGGAACAAAAAATTTTCCGCGCTTCGCGCGGAGTGTTTATTCCTTTGTTTATGTCATTATACTTCATTTCTTTCCTATTCTTCAATAAAATTAAGTCAAAAACCAAAACCAAAAAAATTTTTACAAACAATTTGATACCTTAAAATTTCCGACTTCCAAAACATTACAACTGAAAAATTATTACATTGAATTACAGTTGAGCAATGCAAAGTACCAGAAAATGTTTTTAAAATTACTTTTAACTTTTAAATTTTTAATACCACTATATAACAATCTAAAGGGGGGTCCAGCGTGGTCGTACGCGTACCAAGATTAAAAACAATGTAACACAAATTTGGAAGTGGAGACCAATTAAAACATTAAGAATGGGGTGGGTTTAGCGTGGTCATATTAAGATTACAAAACAAAGTATTACAAATTTACAAGTGAATACTATATAATTAATGGAGCGCTGAGCGAAGCGCGAGAAAAATTTTTAAAAATGGTCGTTCTAGCTAGACCCCCCAAATTTTTATCCTTGGTGCCCCAAAAGGGGGTCTAACCATACTTGGGCACGGGGGGGGGTTGGGGGGTTAAACCCCCCCGAATTCTGAGAAGGGGGGTTTAACCCCCCCCCCACTCAGAAGTGGGGGGGGGGGAGAAAAAGTTAACCCCTCCCCCAATTTTGGAAAAATGAAGAAAAAAAATGTCTTTAAAATGACTTCTAACTGCCCCCAAACTTAAGTTTTGAGCTCAAAATGAGTGTTTTAAGCAATAAAAAGCTCAAAAATGCAATAAAAAGGGCTTTTTGACCTAAAATTAGCGTTTTTTACCTATTTTTCCTTCAAAATCGAAAAACGATATGGGTAAAATGCACTCCAGAAAAAAACGATATGGCTATTTTGCGTTTATTCGGATTTTTAACCCCCCTAATTTGGGGTTTAACCCCCCACTCCGGACCAACTTGCCCATGTATGGGTCTAACTCTAAATTTTTTCTTTTGCCGACCCAAAAGAAAAGGGAGGTGTAGACCCCTGGCTACGCCCATGTATGTATATAATCTTTAATCAAATATAAGATTATGGATTAAAAAGTTTGTGATACTTGACTTTATAATCAAAACAATAAAATTACTATTCTATTATTACGTAATTATTAAAAAACTATGGTTTCTAATCTAATTATAAGAATATATAAACACATTATTATTAAAAAAATTAAAAAATAAAATTTATAAGTTGCAATAAGGTCTTATTATAATTTTACACAGTTTTAAAGCATTTATAAGCTTGTTTTAACTTTTTTATGCGTTTTAAGGCCATTTTAAGGCAGCGCGGAAATATTGGCTACACCCCTTCAAAATTTGGGTTTGCCAGAAACCCCCCTAAAATTTAACCCCCCAAAATCCGAGAGGCTGCCCACTTATGGGTGGACCCCTCTGTCCCCCCAAAACACCTATGGGGGAGGCAGTGCCTAGTTCTGCGTCAACACAAATTTATAGGCGCCAGCGAAAAATTCAAGGCGCTTGTCGCCTGTCGCGTCAATTTGACATTAATAACCCCAGGCCTGTGCACGGTCTGGAAATGACCAACCCCCCGTTTTATTGGAGGATTTGCCCCGCCCTCCCCCCGCCAAAAATGAAAAAATACCCTAAAATTATGACGCCATTTTTGACCTATGATGACGCCATCGTCGCAAACTTGTTGCAGTTTTAGCCTATTTCAATGTATTTTAGCCATTTTAGACCTAGTTTTACCTTATTTTCGCTTTTTTGTCCTTTTTTTTCCTTTTCCCTTTTTTCCCTCTTTTGTTCCCCTTTTTCTCTTTTTTTTCTTTCCCCCTGCTTGTCCCCCCCCCGTTTCAAAAAAATCTGCCCCCCGTGCCCCCCGCCCCATTTCGGAATTGGGCCCCCCATAAAACCCCAGGAAGGAGGCAGTGCACAGGTCTGTAACCCTGGTGTAATAATGCCTTAATTATATTAAACGACATAATCTACATAAAAATAAACAAAAATAATACATTTATATTAAAATTAAACTCAAGAAAAGTGAAAGGGAGTGTTTAAATCTAAAGTAAATAAAGGCGCCCACCTCTTAATATGTAAATGCAGGATACACATGAATATGCACAACTTAACAGAATTCCTATGGCAGCCATGGATACCTGTGCACGGTCTGGAACTCACGGTCGGTCTGCACGCTCCTTCCCACTTTATTGGAGGATTTGCTCCCTCTTTTTATTGCTCTCCTCCTCGCCCAAAAATAAAAAAGTACCCAAAAATTATGACGCCATTTTTGACCTATTATGACGCCATCATCATAGATGTTTTTGGTCGGGTCCGCTAGGGGGGGGTCCACCCCCGGGTGGAAGGCCAAAATTTTTTAGGGTGGGGGGGTCCAGGGGGGGCCCGACCCTCCTAGCTTTTAAGGGGGGTCGACCCCGGGTGCGAGATTTAAAATTTAGGGGGGGGTCAGGGGGGGTCCAATTTTTCAGCAAAATTTTTTAAACTCAATAATTTAAGTGTTTTTAGGTCTAATATTGAATTTTATGTATTAAAACAGCCTATTTAGGCCTAAAAAGTGTATTTAAACACTGTTTTTAACTAAAAACCTGTGTTTTTGACAGTAAATAAAAAAATATACTTCCAAATTGGTCGGGAGGGGGGAGGGGGTGCAGCCTTCTAGGGGGGGGTTAGGCCGGACCGCTCTCGAGCTTGGGGGGGGGAGGGGGGGGGGGGCCCCCTGGAATTTTTCAAGGGGCGGGGGGGTCCAAAATTTTGGCGCTAGGGGGGGGGGGGTGCACCCCTCTGTCCCCCCCCCCCCCAAAAAAACACCTATGTCTGTAACCCTGGTGTAATAATGCCTTAATTATATTAAACGACATAATCTACATAAAAATAAACAAAAATAATACACTTATATTAAAATTAAACTCAAGAAAAGTGAAAGGGAGTGTTTAAATCTAAAGTAAATAAAGGCGCCCACCTCTTAATATGTAAATGCAGGATACACATGAATATGCACAACTTAAAAGAATTCCTATGGCAGCCATGGATTGGATACCTGTGCACGGTCTGGAACTCACGGTCGGTCTGCACGCTCCCTCCCACTTTATTGGAGGATTTGCTCCCTCTTTTTATTGCTCTCCTCCTCGCCAAAAATAAAAAAGTACCCAAAAATTATGACGCCATTTTTGACCTATTATGACGCCATCATCCCCATTTTTTGCAGTTTTTAGCCTATTTCAATGCTTTTAAAATCATTTTAGACCTATTTTAGATTTAAATTTTGCCTTTTTTTGTCCCTTTTTCCCTTCTTGTTTTTTTCCTTTTCTCCCCTGCTTGCCCCCCTCCCCGTTTCAATAAAATGCCCCCGTACCCCACATTTTGGAATTGCCCCCCCCATATAACACCCGGGGGGGGCAGAGCACAAGTCGGCCCGGATATAGACGTGTGCACTGCCCCCCCCCGGGGTTATATTGGGGGGGGGGGGGCAATTCCAAAACGTGGGGGCAACTTTTTTAAAATGGGGGGGGCAACTTTTTTGAAACGGGGGGGGGGGCAATAAAAACGGGAAGAGGGAAAGAAAAAAAAGAGAAAAACAAAAAAAAAAAAAAAAAAGGGCATTTTCAAACCGTGCACAGGTCTGAATATATGTTTGCTAAATGGAGAACCAGCAAATAGAATAGAAAGAAGGAAGTATTTTATATATAAAAAAAAACTACCTGTACGGATTTAGTTTGTCGAGGTCAGGCGGTCTATCACAGCGACTGTAACATTCGGCCATCGCAGTTGGCAGCGTTTGTCTACTTAGCGATTGCTGATCGATGAGTGAACTGCTTTTAAATGCCTTTCGCAAATGCAGGTCTTGCAATGACACTAAAATTTCGTAATACTTAGAAACACATCAAATATGGGGAGATTACGCTTAGGCGCCAGCTGAGGCCTAGCTACCAAATTTTGGGCGCAACTCTACTGTAAAAATCTAGGTACCAATAGCAGGAAAAAAAATTTATGTCGACTCGGACGATAGGGTCTTAAAGTTTTTTACAGTAGAAACGTACCATGTATAATTTTGAACGACTTTGTTTGTAGCAATGCAGCATAAAATTTAATTTTTCTTCTCTTATATCATAATAAACAAAATTGTGTCATTATTTTGTGGGTTATAATTAAACAAGAAAACATTGAGACGTAGAACGAGCGAGACCGATTTTGAGTTGACATGACAGGGTTTAAAACTTTAGGTGTGTATTTAGACAGGTCGTTTTTACAATTTTTTTTAATAAATGGTTTGAACTTTTCATAGTTTATTTTTTTTAATCATGAGATTATTTGATTCTACTTTAAAAAATTAACTGCTTGCTGCCGGGGCGTGCCCGGGGGGGGGAGGGGAGAGCGCTCCCCCCCCCATCTGGCGAAGCCGAATTTTTTGTAAGAAAGGAACACCTTCAATTTTACGTTTTTTGAATTTTGGGAAGAAAATTATTTTTTTTTTTCTTTAATATTAATACAGAAACTTTTTCCTGATGCCTTCCAATAGCATAATTAATCGACAAAAACCAAATTTTTCCCGCTTTGCGGGTAGTTTAAAATTCACACCTTATCTGTCAATTCCAAATCCCATACCGCCCATAGAAACCAGGGGAGGGGGGCCACCCCCCTAGCAGGGCGGCCCAGACATCGGGGGGGGCGGCGGGGGGACAACAACGCGAGGGGGCCGGGCGGCAGCCCCCCAGAAAGGGGGGCGGGGGCGAGAGCCCCAAGGGGGCAAGGGGCAGAGCCCCGCAGAGCCCCGGGGGCAGAGCGAGGGGAGAAAAAAAAGGCACAAAACAGAGAAAACCAGAGAAAAAAACAAAAAAGATTCCATCCATTTAACATGTGTTTCGTTTGTTTTGTTTATCTTAGTTTTCCAATTTCCAAATCGATTATGCCCATAGATGAACCAGGGGAAAAAAAAAAAAAAAAAAAAGAAAAAAAAAAAAAAAAAAAAAAAAAAAAAGTAGGGTGGGGTCCCCCACGACCCCATCCCTTCGCCATTCGGGGAGCCCCCCCCCCCCCCCCCCTAGCCTCTGAGCCTCGAAAATTTGCCCTCCCCCCCTAAGAAAAAATCCAGGGGCCCCCCTCCGCCAAAATTTTCCAATTTTTTCAGCCCCTGACCTACCTCTAGATTTTGAAATTTGACCCCCCCCTCTTCCCCTGAGAAAATTTTATGTACTTTTTTTAATAAATTTTCTTCCAAAAACGTTATTTTTTACCACAAATTCTTGTTTTTACACAATTTTTATACCAGAATATCGTTTTTTATTCAATAAAAAATAGTATTATTTTATAAAAAACAATTATGAAACCTTCAATGGATTAAAAGTATTTTGCTTTAGACATTGGACCCCATCTGACTCCCTAGGTTTCAAAATCGTCCACCCCGGGTTGACCCCCTCCCCTCTAAAAGCCGGGGGGGGGGTTCTACCCCCCTAGGACCCCCGTCCTAGATTTTGAAATATCATCTACCCGGAAAATCCCCGAGCTCGGTGACCCGACCGTGTTCATCTATGATTATGCCGTTCAATAGTTAAGGCATACATGTTAAATCAAACTACTATAAACACTATTAACCTTTTATTAACGTTTTAAACACATGTTTTAAATCTAAAAAGATAAAAACCTCAAACTTTGTAATAAACATCATCTGGAATTAAAATTACTAGAGTATTTTAGCGCCTTAAATTAAAAACCCGGTAGGGGGCTTTCGCCCGAGAAGACCCCACATTTCTGGGGGCTGTCCCTTCCACCCACCCCCCAGACCCCCTTTAGGGTTAGTATTTACCCCCCCCCCACAGACCGCCCCCTCACCTGAAAACTAAATCTGGGCACGCCACTGGCTTGCTGCGATATGATTTTTGGGCAAAATAGCTAATAAATTTTTTTAACTTAATCTATAGGTCAAAAGGTGAACAAAAAAAACACCGGATTTTTTCTAAAAAAAGCACCCCATACTCCCCGAAAATAATCAAAATCAAATCAAGAACCCTGTGTCAATGATGCCGAAAAATTGCTATGGAAAATGTTTTTTTTTACCTATCTCAACCCCAAAATTTAAAATATTACGATTTCTCGAAATTTCTAATTTTTTTTTCTCGAAAAAATCACCCTATGCTTTCGGAATAATTGCTTCGTTCGGATATTTGGTATTTTCTACCTTTCAACAGCTACATGCGCGAAAATTATCCACCCGTAAACGATTAGCACTAGCTCCTTCAATGTGAACTCTTGGTCTTCAAACCAGTCGTACGCCAATTTTCTATAAGGAGGGTGTGTTTTTTGGGGAACACGCTGCGAAATAATTAAAGTGCTTTTCCAAAAAGCACCATGAAAATCATGAAATTTATAAAAAAAAACTTTTAAGTGTAGTTTTAACTTTTGAAAACATATAACAAAAACTGCATTTAAAATAAATTACTTGTCTATATGGTTCATTTAAAAAAAATGTAAAATCTATTATTCAGACAAAAAGTAAAACAAGAAAAATATTCATAATGTTTTTTATTTAATTTAAAATGTTTGTGTGGTTTTGCTGAAAAAATAATTTTTAAGTTTAAAAAACAAACTTTCAGCGAAGAAAATGTTATGTTTTTTGTATCAAAATTTCAAAATTTGATAATCATTTTTTGCTTACTATTATATGTCATAAAGATCTAATTTTCCATAAAATCACTAAATTGTGAAAATGATATTTTTCAAACTTTTTCTCTGACGTCAAAATGTTAAGAAATCACAAAAATTATTACGGAAATAACTTTTTCTGGGGTAAAACAGTGTGAAAATTTTGATTAAAAATGAAAACTTCATTACTAAAAAATGACAAAAAGGCCTAAAATTTGAAAATTACCACTAAAATTCTTTTTTCCTATTTTCCGAGAAAAAAAAAACGATTTTTTTTTTCAAACTTTCTTTTATGTGTTAATTAAAAACCCATGAAATTTAAAGGAAGTCAGATACGTAGAAAAACGTTTTTGGAAAGCTTGAAAATGTTGTTTTTATTTAAATAGCTTAAGAATTAAGTGTTTTGGAGCTGATTTTCGAAGTGTTTTTTTTTTAGAAAAAAGTGTTTTTTTTTTTGGAAAAAGTGACTGAAAAGACTCCTCCAGACCCCGCGGACGCGGCTTTTGCGCCGGGGTTTTTCGGGGCGAGGGACTCCAAAACGGGGGGAGCAAAGAGAGTGCAACTTTTCCCGAAACGGGGGGCAATAAAACTGAATTGGCAAGCAGGGGGAGAAAGAAACAGAGAAAAGGAAAAAAAGAAAGAAAAGAGAAAAGGACAAAGAGCGAAATAGGAAATAAGTCTAAAACATAGGTGAGAAGGGGCAGGGTGGGGTCCACCCCCCCCCCCCGAGCCTCGAACATTTGGGGTCCCTGAGACGAAAATCTAGGGCCCCCCCCCCCTTCCCCCCAAATTTCCGAATTTGTTTACCCCTGACCCCCCTCTAGATTTTTAAAATCTGACCCCCCCCCCCCCCCTCTGGGAAAATTTTAGGTACCCTTTTTCATACCTAAATTTTCTTCCCAAAACGTGAATTTTCATCGCATATTCATGCTTTTACATCCTTTTTATACATGAATATGGCTTTTTATTCAATAAAATGTAGTATTATCCTATAAAAAGAACAATTATTAAAGTTATTATGGTTTAAAAACTGTTTTGCTTTGGGACACTGGACCTCACCTGACCCCCCTCTAGATTTCAAAATTTCGCACCCAGAGGTCGACCCCCCCCAAAAAGCTAGGGGGGTCCCGGACCCCCCGGGAACCCCCCTCCTCCTAGAATTCAAAATTCGATTTACCCCAGGTAACCACCCCCCCCCCCGAGCTTGCCCAACCGTGCTCACTCTGTCTTCATCAACCCCCCCTTGAAAATGGCTTAAAATGCATTGTTTTAAATTATAGATGAACAAGGGGGATAAGGTGGGGTCTTTTCACGGTCCACCCGCTCCAAAATCATTCTGTTTTTTCACCGGTATCGGGTCAGAACCCCCCCCCGAGAAAGCTAAGTCAGTCAATTTCCCCATACCATACATGGGCAAGTTGGTCCGGAGAGAGGGGGGCGTTAAATCCCAAATTAAGGGGGGTGGTTAGGTGGTTAAAATCATAGGTGAGCACGATTGGGGAAGCTAGGGGGGGGGTGGTTACCGGGGGTAAATCGAATTTTGAATTCTAGGAGGGGGGTCCCAGGGGGGTCCGGACCCCCCTAGCTTTTTAGGGGGGGTCGACCCTGGGTGCGAAATTTTGAAATCTAGAGGGGGGTCAGGTGGGGTCCGGTGTCCAAAGCAAAACAGTTTTAAACCATTTTTTTTAAACAGTTTTTTTTTTATAGGATAATACTACATTTTATTGAATAAAAAGCCATATTCATGTATAAAAAGGGTGTAAAAGCATATGAATATGTGATGAAAATTCACGTTTTTGGAAGAAAATTTAGTATAAAAAAGGTACCTAAAATTTTCCCGAGGGGGGAGGGGAGGGGAGGGGGTCAGATTTCAATTTCTAGAGGGGGGTCAGGGGTAAAAAATTCGGAAATTTGGGGGGAGGGGGGGCCCCTAGATTTTCGTCTAGGGGGGGCCCCAAAATTTCAAGGCTAGGGGAGGGGTGGACCCCACCCTGCCCCCCCTTTCTCACCTATGTTTTAGACCTATTTTTACCTTATTTTCGCTCTTTTTGTCCTTTTTTCTCTTTTACTTTCTTTTTTTCCCTTTTTTCTCTGTTTTTTCTTTCTCCCTGCTTGCCCCATTTGTTTTATTTGCTCCCTCCTTGTTCCAAAAAGTTGCACTCCCTGTTGCTCCCCCCGTTTTGAAATTGCCTTCTCCTCCCAATAAAACCCCGGCGTGAAGCAGTGCACAGGTCTGAAAGAAATAGTATTTTTTTTCAGTCACTTTCAAAAAAAAAACACACCCCCTCCGTAAAAAAAAACACTTCGAAATCGGCTGTAGAACACTTAATACTTAAGCTATTTAAATAAAAACAGCATTTTAACTTTCAAATGTTTTCCTTACTATATAACTACTTTAAATTTTTTATTAAATTTTTAATGAACACATAAAAGAAAGTTTGAAAAAAATCGTTTTTTTTTTCTCGAATAGGAAAATAATTTTAGTGGTAATTTTAAATTTTAGGCCTTTTTCTGCATTTTTAGAGTAAAAGTTTTAATTTTAATAAAATTTACACACTGTTTTACCCCATAAAAGTTATTTTCGTAATAATTTTGTGATTTATTAACATTTTAGCATAGAAAAAAAAGTTTGAAAAATATCATTTTCACAATTTAATGTATTTACTTAAAATTTAATCTTTTGACATATAATAGTAAGCATAAAAACATGAATTTTGAAATTTCGACAGAAACATAACATTTTCTTGGCTGAAAGTTTGTTTTTAAACTTGGAAATTATTTTTAGCAAAACCACACAAACATTTAATTAAATAAAAACAGTTATGAAATATGTTCTTGTTTTTTTACGTTTTTGTCTGAATAATAAATTTTACATTTTTTTTAAATGAACCATATGACAAGTAATTTATTTTAAAAATGCCCTTTTTTATATGTTTTTGTAAGTTAAAACACACTTTTAAAAGTTTTTATTAAATTTTAGCTATTTATGGTGCTTTTTTGGAAAAAGCACTTCAAATTCGTTCCGCAGCGTGTTCCCAAAAAAACACACCCTATTATAAAAAATTGGTACGATTAGGTTAAAAACCAAGGTTACCACGTGAAAGAGCTAGTCCTAATCGTTTAGGATGATAATTTTCACGCATGTAGCTATAAAAGGTCAAAAGATCAATATTCCAAACAAAGCATATTCCAAAAGCATAGGTAAATTTCTTTCGAGAAAAAAAATTCAAAATTTTAAAAATGACATATTTTTTAAATTTTGGGGTTAAAATAGGTAAAAAAAAACATTTCCGTGCGTATTTTTGGCGTAGATTTCAGTAAGGCATTTAAATTTGAGTTTTGAGTTGTATTTAAGGAGATCCCATCGGGTGCTTTTTTTCAGAAAAATTTTGCTTTTTTTTGTTTTATGAACCTATATACTCAGGAAGTTAAAAAATTTATTAGCTATTTTGCCCAAAAATCATATCGCAGCAAGCCAGTGGCGTGCCCAGGATTTCATTTCGAGTGAGGGGCGGTCTGTGGGGGGGTAAGATAAACCCAAAGGGTCCCTGGGTGGGTGGAAGGGACAGCCCCCAGAAATGTGGGGTCTCTGTAGGGCGAAGCCCCTGACCGTGTTTTTAATTAAAAGGCGCTAAATACTCTAGAAATTTTAATTCCAGATAATGTTTATTAGAATGAAGTTTTTTCATCCTTTTACATTTAAAACATGTGTTTAAAACGTTAATAAAAGGTTAATAGTGTTTATAGTAGTTTGATTTAACACTTATGCCTTAACTATTGAAGGGCATAATCATAGATGAACACGGTCAGGTCACCCGAGCTACAGGGGCTTTATTCTTGTAGATGATCAAGATCAAGGACGGGGGTTCGAAGGGGATTCGAACCCCCCCCCCGGCTTTTAAGGGGAGGGGCTCACACCCGGGGTGGACGATTTTGAAACCTAGAGGGGGGTCAGATGGGGTCCAATGTCTAAAGCAAAATACATTTTAATCCATTGAAGGTTTCATAATTGTTTTTCACACAAAATAATACTATTTTTTATTGAATAAAAAACGATATTCTGGTATAAAAATTGTGTAAAAACAAGAATTTGTGGTAAAAAATCACGTTTTTGGAAGAACATTTAGTAAAAAAGAGAACTTAAAAATTTCTCAATGGAAGAGGGGGGGGGGGCAAAATTTCAAAATCTAGAAGGTAGGTCAGGGCTAAAAAAATTGGAAAATTTTGGCGGAGGGG